>JXCR01136460.1:2309-31177 GCA_002079205.1 Phalaenopsis hybrid cultivar | reverse complement strand
TTATATAATCCAAAAAATTGGCAAAATTATTTCACACTATAAATAATGATTATTTTAACTCTTTCTCAAAATTGGAAACTGATTTAAACTATATTTAGTATCAAAGTCTATTTTTCAAGGTAAATGGGATTTTTGCAATAAAATAATTATATCAAAAAAATATAATTAGAAAAATTATGAAAATAGTTTTGGGAGTTCCTTATAATTTCGGGGAACCTAAGAAAAATAAAATTGATGTTAAAATAAATACTTTATTTTTAAGCCAATTTTCAATTATAAAATTATTAAAAATTTAAAAAAATATATAAATGCAGCAAATTGTTTCTAATTGTTCCATGATCACTTAAGACCCTCTAAAATAATTTTTTTTTCTAAAATAGTTGTGTATTTTTAATTTCTAAAAAATTATTTTTTTTATTTTTGCATCAAAATAATTACAAAAAATAAAATAAAAAAATCATAAAAATGAAAATTTTCATTTCTTTGAGTTTTTTGGACTTGAGAGAGTGAAGAAAAATATAAAAAGAATTTTTTGAATTTCAATTATTTACTACTATTTAATTAATCACTAAAATAAATAAAATAATTAAAATATAACTCAAAAATTCATGTAAATTAGCCCAAGTGTTCCTCTAACATAGGTGAACCTCCAATAAGTTTCTTGTGAATAGAAACTTTACTTTGATTAATTAAGAAAATTAACAAAGAAAATCCCAATTTTTAGTACAAATAATTATAAAAAATAAAAAAAAATAAAAATCATGATTTCTCTTCTGATATTTTAATTGACCTATGAGTGGGGTACCATAAAAATTTCAAAGTCATTTGAGTTGTATTTGATGAGTTATGAAGTGGAGAGGCCTAGGGGCAAAATGGTAATTTTAGGATATTGAGACCCTAATTATTCTAGGTTTAATTAAAGGGTAAATGGGAAATGTTGATCATAGTAAACCCTTTTGGATGTTTGAAACATGAGGGTTAAGAGGTAGAAACCAACTTATCACTTTTTTACAACAAGGCTAAAATTGTAATTTCTCTAAATTATTATGACTTGGAAGTCAATTAAACTGAATGATCCTAAGGTAGTGGGCTTGAGATTATGAACAAATTTATTTGCTCACTTGAAGCACCCTTGATTAGATGTTAATCATAATCCTTTCAATAAGAATTTAATTCATTTAATTTAACATTTTGATTACTGCAAATTTTTCCCGAAGATTAGATTTAATGGCTCAGTAGTGAGCTGGGCTTGATTTAAATGTGATTAATGAGGATTATAAAAGAGTAACACAACTAATCATGATATTTTAAAACACTATAAGCTCAATTTTAGTTGTGGGTCTAAGGTTTTTAATGACTGGAGCTTACCTTTAAGGGCACCCACTTAATAACTCTTAAATAAAACATTAAGTGAATGTCCAAGTACCTCGCTCATGGGATAATTAAAATATTAAGATTTATTAAGCACAACATAAATTAATTCGCTAAATCTTTATTTAACTTTAGATGAGTAATTGAACAACATAATAAGTTCAAATGAACTCGAATTTTTTCAAAGGGTTTAGAAGTTGTTAGGGGTTGTTCCCTGAACACTTTTATGAACTTTTGCATATTTTGAATGATAGTTGAACTTATTATATTTTGTTCCAAAAAATTATCCATTAAAACTTTTAGGAACCCACCAAGTTATGCCCCAAGATGTGATAATTCACCTAAATCAATAAAAATGTCATACACTACTTATCATATATTAACTAACTCAATGCTCAAAGATTTGAGTCTTCTCTAAGGTATTTAAATCTTTGTGAACTGGGGATATTTTTTTTGACACATATGGATCATCGGGTTTATGTAAGTCTAAGGTCTAGGTGGCTAGGGCAACGAAGATAATGCTAATGCGTGCTAAAGTGAGGGATACGATGTGGGAGTTAGAGTAGTATCTCCTACCTAAGGGCCTTTGATAAAAGAAGAGGATGAGGATCAATGATACTATTCAAAACTCTTAAGGAGATCACTGCCCCCAATACTCTTAGGTTGCTTATAGTACTAGCTTGATCTAAGTAATTAACCTATGGACTACACTACTTTGTAAATTGTTTATAAAAATGAAATTTCTTCACCTGTTAAAGTAAACTCTGCAAGCATGTAAATTAAATTTAAAGATGAAAAACTTATAAAGGTCCATGATTAATCACTTGGATCGAGGTTAGGACTCCCCTCCGTAAGTTATTAGGTTGGTAGCTCATACTCAAGGTCAGGAAGCACATTGTCCAGCTCTGGCCCCCACCTTTACCAATGTCTTACACTTAGTTCTAATCTTCTATATGTGACTACGAGTGTTCTCTTACTTTCTTGTGATTTGTATTGACCAATTTTCCAATTCTATCAGTAATGGATGCTCCTATTTAATTTCCTACAATTTATTTAAATTTCTTACATATTTATTATGCTTTATGATGTTAACCATACAGTGATAGCAGAGGCCCAGGTGCGCATTTAAATTTTATGCACATGCAATTTTATTTATTTATTTTACAGCATTTTCATACCTGCATTTATTTACTTTACCTGCAAAACTATACCAAAACTGAAATTTAGAAAACATTTTTTTCAAAATTAGGTATACATTTTCAAAACAAAACCAAAAAAAGAGCATAACACGTCCTTTTGAATTTACTGGAGTCTCTTGGATTGAGTAATCCATATTTGCTAATGAGATCTCTCTGGTTTAAATGAGCTTAACAACTTGTTTAGACTAGGTAAATTCAAAAGAAAATATCAGTCCCAAAACAAGGAAACCGTGGGATTCTAACTGGTGTGGCTCTAATCAACTTTAACACCCCCCCCCCATAATACTTAAAGAACAACAAAAATNGCTCTAATCAACTTTAACCCCCCCCCCCCCATAATACTTAAAGAACAACAAAAATTATCACTTAAGCTACATAACTTTCTGAACCTTGAACCTGAAGCTGTCACTTTGACGAGGAGCTTAAAGCTAACTTTGTGGGTAGTGAGACAAGAATGTGCAAAAGAAAAAACTTCGAGAGATATAACAGATATACAACATCAAATCATTCCTTAGAATTTAATAACAAACCATAGGATTTTGAGGTAGCTCATCTACTACCGCATAAATACTCACTTTACCTTTAGAACTTTGTACAATAATTTTGTGCAATTGAATCCCTAACTTGCTGTAGGCTCTGAGGTGGTCATTCCTTATGACATAAACCCTCCTATCTTCCATGCTATTTGTATGATTGTGTCATGCAAATGTAAGCCCTAATTAATAATAACTGGCAGGATGAAACATTTAATAATATTTTCTCAAAATTGAATCCAACTCATGGGATAGCTTGGGAAGTCACCGAGGTTCTCTCAGGATCTGTGACAACCCCTAGTTTTCTCCCATTGGATTCCCTAATAAATGTTCTAATTTTGAGCCTTTCCTATTTGATACTTCTTTGCCCGATCATGAAAAGTCCTAATATTGAGCTCATATACGTCACCTGAGTGTGTTTAACCATAAAGGCTCTCCAAAAGAACTCAAACCGTCATGCCACTAAAAAATTTGATGATCTCGGTTGCCTTAATGACAATTTCACTCATGTAAGACCCCATAATATCTTAAAGGACATCAATAACAACCCCTAAGGTTATATATCTCATCTAAGACTACCCAAGAAAAAAGATCATGCAAAAATAAAAAATAAAACTCATATATAGCACTCACGGTGTCCTAAGTGGCCATCCACGCGAGGCAAAATACATGTTGAAGGAATGAAAAAAAATTGCAACAAATGAAGAGCTTCCACATGAACATCACTGCATCAAAACCATCACAATAAAATTTAAACATTCTCACAATAAATTATAAATAGAAAAAGTGAGGTCCAAAATCATTTTTACCCCTTAACCAATGCATTTGTATTTTGCTCTCTCAACTCAATTATCCTTTCAACACCTTCCACATCTTGTATATGGAACTAATATGTAACAATCAGCTTATAAAATAAACCTTCCTAGAAAATATTTATATTCTTTCGGAAGGATATGTGAATGATTTTCATCTACACTACTAAAATCAATTTCATTACATGGAGCATACCAATAAATGAAATTATGGAGAGTCTTTTAGCGACTACATTTTTACTAATTTTTTGAAAGGATGTGTTGGCATAAATCATATAATAACTTAGTTTTTGTGAAACCCAAAATTTCATCTAAATAACATCACATAAAGATTAGTGCCACTTATTAAATACTTTATGCGACAAAAAATATTGCTACCTCTTTGACAATCAAGAATGTGATATTTTGTATCAAGAAATGATTTCATATACCCTCTTTGTAAAGGACATTCATCATTAACCAAATAATATTTCTCTACTATAACTATAACCATCAATATTATTTTAAAAAAACTTGTTTCCTTTACATATATTGAAGTAAACCTAAAGGCGGCTTCAAAATGTAGTATTGATTACTTTGTGCAAAAAATTTGAATATACGAGTATCATGTGCACTGTATTCTCATCTGACCATTACAAGAGTGAAACATATTTTGAAATCATATGCATCCATAACATTTTATGTTAGTGAACCACAATATCCAATGTATGAAACTTTTTCCTTGTTAGACACTCGTGCATTAGCGTGTGTTCTATTAATTGCTCCAATTAAACCTCAAGTCATTTGAATAACATATTAAATTTTTTGCATGTAAGTAATTTTTGGTAATGCTTATCATAGAAATCTACCTTAAAGTATGTCATATAACATTTTTCATGTGACATCTTTATAGGGATACATTGGAATGCAGGGTCTTTATGCTTGAAAACGCTGCAAGAAAAGCTAACAAGAACAATCAAACCAATTGAAAAAATTCCTACTATTTTTTTCTTATAAATGTTGGTCTATGGCCNTATATATATATATATATATATATATATATAGTTATTACTAAAACCTCTCTTGAAGTCATGCTAGAGAAGCCATAAAGATCATAATTTAGGGGCAGTTCTTCTAACATAACCATAATTATAACATTTTTAAAACAAAATATATTGTTAAATCTTGTTGAACGGTCTACAAGCAATTTCCTAATCAATTTGTTACTAATGTATGTGGATGTCATGTATGCAGTGTGAGCAACATATGAGTTAAAATACTCATATATTAAGCATAATGCTGTTGTGATTGTTCTTTCATGCCTTTTTCTAACGTTGTTATTCATTGTTTTTATTCTAAGAGAAGAAAGACATAATTAAATAACTTGAATTAGAAAGGATGATATTTATAAAAAAATAATTTGTATGAGTTATAAATGCATTTCCATATATAGAAAAGATAATGAGAAACGGTAGCACTACTACATGACAAATAACAACTCCTACACTTCTATAAGTCCAACATAAATAGCAAATAAAAAATAATATAATAGTCATACATCCCTATTGTTATCAATGTAATGTAAGTATATTATCATACTCTCAGGCACCATTGGCATAAAGAAATCTCTCCTAGTGTGATCTTCTAACAACTTCATTGAAAACAAGTACAAAAACATATCTTCATAAATATCTACAATTTCTTCAAATGTTTTCATAACTTGTTGAATAGAAGTTACATGTGATGGGCTAGGCTCAACAAAGTAAGCAACACTAGCTGCATGACTTTACTTCTTAAGAAAATACGCCATTTTTTTATTTTTCTAAATTTATGGCATTTTTCATGAGTAGTAGATCAAACTTTGTTGAGGTTAGCATTGGACTTCAACTATATCTGATTATTCTTCAGGATCTACATGCTCAACTATGTTAATGTACACTCACTCGTTAGGTGTCCATGAATGAATATTGGTTGCCATGACTTTACCAAACATTAGGTCCAACTTTCTTTCAAGTTCACGGTTAGTGTCATTAAACATGAATTTCTTGATAGTTGACATTACCTACAAATTAATTCGTAGTTGATATGTCTATGTAAATTAAATGAATTGGAAAAATTTGAAGTTCTTTTGAAAGTGTCATACTTTTTTTACCTCTAGTCTCTCATCCCACCATTCTTTAGACACATCAATCATTCGTATTATGGGATCCTAACTCAAGTCTGTTGATCCTCACTTTAAATCAATTCAAATTTTCCAATCCTTTTTTAACTGATCCCACTTGTTCTTTGGTTGTATTATATCGTATTTTCTTAGAGTGCTTTCTTTAAAAATTTTAGCAATCTTAAGCATCCTCCTTTATTCAAAAAACGTTGTTGGTTGTTGACCTCATTTATGGTTGAGGTTTAGTTTTTCCTTTTTAGTAGCTTAGGGTCTAGCCATAGAACTTTTCCTGTTGACTACTTCTAGAAAACTAGACATGGAACCCTCACCATGAGAAATTACAAACTCTTCTCTACTCAACCTGAAGTTCCACGTGTTGGTCTCAACCTCTAAATACTTAGTAGGTGGGGTCACTGTGGGGGAAACTCAAGATGAGTCACCCTTAGGACTGTTGGACCCTAAAGTTAACCCTGGGTGTTGGTCTGGAGCTAAGGTATTAACTACACTCACTATACTTATCTGCACCCATAATCACTCACAACCCTGAACTCAAATTTCTAGCCTAGATCCCTTTATCTTTTGGGATACTCATGTAGATGGTCCCCTAAACCTACTAGCTCTAGGGCTATGGTTTAGCTAAGACGACTATATAGAGGACCCAAAATGGGGTTTCCATTGGTCCATGGCTTATTGGTGATGTTTGGTACCTCAACTCTACCAAAATACCCATCTTGGCCTTTTAACCCTAAAACCCGCCCAAATTACCAAAATACTTCTCCATAATCCAAAATTCCAAAAATTTTAAAAACTCCCAATAAATCCCAAATATTTCCAATTTCATTTCTCTCAACTACCACATCACACAATTTGGCCAATTTGACCATCTGTAACCAAAATCCCCAAATTGCCCTTTAAAGACCCAAATTTCTTCAAATTCAGCTCAAATGTCCATCAACTTGATCTCAATTGACTTAAATTTCAATCCTAAACTTAAATCATATCAACTCAAATGTCCATCAATTTGATCTCAATTGACCCCAATTACAATCCCAAACTCAAATTAACTTTTTTTATGACCAAACTAAACCAAATCCAAGCTCAATTGGTCCATGATTTGAACCCAATTTTGATTTGGGTCAAAACCCCAATTTTCACCATATGACCAAATCTCACCAAATTGAACCCATAGCCTAGTCAGTTGGCCCCAATTAATATTTTAAAATCTTGATAACATTCCTATACATCAAAATCAATCATCAATTGGCCTTGGTGAAGCCTTAAATTTGTCTAAGTACCCAAATTTCACCCAATTGATTGTCTCAGCCTCCAAATTGGCATCCAATTCATGTTGAAAACTCTTCATGAGGTCCCTAGTGACCATTTACAACAATCAATTTGGATTTAGCCCAAGGCTAACCCAAGCTAGACCCAAGCCTAGCCCAACATGACCAGATTGATTAAAGTTCAAAATTCCCTCAAATTGACCCTTCAATTGAACTCAAAACCACTTCCATTCTTCACCAAAGTTGTTCCTTATGATCATCTACACCAAATGCAACAATTACTTGGGTTTGACATGGCTAACCTAGCCCAAACCCAAGTTTTGATCATTTGCACCCACTTGGACCCATGCACTAAATGTTACTTAACCACCCTAAAGTCACCAAATTAACTCCACCACAGTCATTAGTTGGACTTAGTGACAAGTCTAAACACCATGAAACCACCTAAATCAAACCATGGACCAAAGGTCCCCTAAATTAAGGGATCTTATTTCCAAAACTGCACATGCTTAAGATATCTTTGCCAAATCAAAGCTCATTTGCATTAAATTGTTGTGATGGATTCCTTTGGGTTCCTTGAGCTCTTAGCCACCTCCCCCTGGTCGGCTGCCCAGCCTAGTGGCCAAAAAAGCCCAAAACCAAGAGCAACTCCCATGGCACCTCACCCAAATCAAACCTAGAGGTCAGCTCATCCAAATCAAATTGAAGAGCTCCTCTGCCCTCCACCTAAGCACCACAATTCACCCAAACTAATCTGAGAGCCACCCCATGACCATTTTTATAAAAACTCACCTCCCATGGCCATGGGAGGTGTGCTAAAAATTTCTTCCCCATAGCCATTTTTATAAAAACTCACCTCCCACGGCCATGGGAGGTGTGCTGAAATTTTCTTAGAGAGACCTCTTTAAACTTCACACAGAGCTTACCTAAGATCCCCTCAGTGCATTCCAACCATTTTCCCTTACCAATTCCCACTGTCGGATCTCAATTTTGGGCTTGAAACCTTGCCGGAAAGCAGGACAAAACCTAATACACCTCCACACTCCATCAAACTTCAATTGCTTGTGCCCACACCTTCACAATAGCAAGAGAAGACAAAGCTTCATCAAATTACCCTCTGAAGTAGCCTCCACCATCGCTCTAGACCAACACCTGAAATTGAGCTTGGTCGAATTCAAACCTAGGCCTTACACCAAGACTAGGGACTCAATCCCTAGCCTTCTTGGAGCCCAACAATTAATACCTAGGCCTTACACCAAGACCAGGGACTTAATCCCTAACCTCCTTGGACCCCAACGAACATGTCGAGCACCTCTGATTGAAGCCTCCCTTCTCAGAGCAAAGGTATAAAACTTCTCCTCCTCTCGAACTCATTTTGATTCCCTATCTACTTAGGCTCGATTTCATGGTTCATTAACCGTATAGATGTGTTTGTCTCACTTAGACAAGTCCATAGGATCAAATTTGAAGTGATTTGGTTGAGTCTAGGCTACAATCTTAGGGTTTTAGTGTGGACGGGCATGGGATTATTTTATCGGGGATGATGACGGGGAGTCGTTTGATCAAGCGTGTATCAAATGGATGGGGGAGATCGAGCCGGACAGTGCTTCGGGACATAAACAGTGGGCTAAGTCAGCAAGCTACGTGGACGGCGGCGTCCAACCAAAGCGTGCCACGCTTGCCTTCGGAGCCGTCGTAGGTTGAGGTGGCACACGTGGTTTAAATAGATAAATAAGGTTTTTTCCTTATTTATTTAAATACCCGTAACTTAGAAAATTAATAACTTTGTGTAAAAGAATCACAAAAATAAAATAAAAATATCCTCTTGCTTAGTGAACAAAGGAAAATAGTGTGGAATAATTTTCAAGACCATGTTAGGCATATTTTATTTTTAATTAATTAAACACTATTTTGAACCATTTGATTCTCCATGCATATTGATATATCACTTTGGCTTGAAACATTGATATGTTGCAACCTCTGTCAAGGGAAATATCCTTTGATTTTTCCAATGTTAGTGGAGGTTCCTATATTTGACATATTGTAGCCTCTGTCGGGGGAAGTATTCTATGATTTTTCCAAAGTCAGAGAAGGTCCCTATACAGAGACCTATATTTTACAAGTTATTCCACATTATTTCCTTAAAATAATCATGGAAATTAGCATATTGATTAGAAAATCTTAAGAAAATTTTGGAAGTTCCACCATGACCAGAGAAGCTTTTGGAAATAATTTCATGGGTCAAGTCATTCAAAATGTACTTAATTTTCATGAACACTAAATTATTAAAATAATTAATTTTGGAAAATATAAACATTTAAATGACTTGATTTTTTATCTCTACTATGATTTATGTTCCAGATAACTCATCATAAAATTTTCAAAATATTTGGAGTTCATTTGACAACTTAAGTTGATTTTTAAAGATAAATACCACTTTTGACACTTAAATGATTTTTAAAAATCAAAATATAACTCAAAAAATTATGAAACTTAGTTTTTTGAGTTCTTTGTGATCAAAGATATTTTATAAAAATAAAATGATATTTAAAACAAAAACTAAAATAATTCCAATAAATCAAAGAAAAATATAAAAATATAAAATTTGCTCCTCTGAGTTCTCTGACCTTACAGAGATTTTTCAAAAATAGAAAACTTAATTTTCACCTCACAAAATATTTTATTTTTATTAAACAACCCAGAGTTTAAAATAATTCTAATAAATCATAGAGAATTCAAAAAATTGTGAAATTTTTTTCAAAGGCTTTTCTAGTCTAGGTCTACCTTCGGTAAAAATTTTAAGGGATTAGACTTTACCTTGGTCAAGTTAGGAATTTTCTTTGAAAAATCCTATTTTTGAATGAAAATAATTATATAAATTAAATTAAATTTTGAAGAATCACATTTTCTCCTCTGATGTCTCAATTGACCCATGACTAAGGTACGATAAAAATTTTAAAATCATTTGAAGTGTGACAAATTATGAAGTGTTAGAGCCTTAGGGGCAAATGTGTAATTTTAGAAATTTAGCCTTAGTTAACATTTAAGCTTAAGTCAAGAAGGAGAATGGGTAGCCTCTGATCTTAATCAATTTATTTGATGTTTGAAACACAAAAGGGTTATTTGGTAGAAACCAATTTCACTTTCCTCATTAAAAAGATAAGTTAATAAATTCTAAATCTATTAGAATTTGGAAGTTTATTAAAATTAAATGATCCTGGACTTAGGGGTATGACTTAAAATTTGGAAGTTTATTAAAATTAAATGATCCTGGACTTAGGGGTATGACTTTTGAAGCCAATAATTAATTAATTTAATACTGCCATTTTGATTTTAAAGAAAATTCAAATTATGAATCATGACCACTTAAAGCTTAACCTTTTCAAAACTAATTAAGACACTCATTTACAAATTATGAATCATGACCACTTAAAGCTTAACCTTTTCAAAACTAATTAAGACACTCACCTATGATCATGACCACTTAAAGCTTAACCCTTTTCAAAACTAATTAAGACACTCACCTAGGTCTTAAGGGCTTAGTGGTGACTTAGGCCAAATCAAAATTGACTAAATGAGGATTAGGGGCTTAGTGGTGACTTAGGCCACCACTTAAAGCTTAACCATTTTCAAAACTAATTAAGACACTCACCTAGGTCTTAAGGGCTTGGTGGTGACTTAGGTCAAATCAAATCAAATTGAATGATCCTAGACTTAGGGGTATGAATTTTTAAGTTAATCAATTTAATACCCCTACCTTGATTTTCAAATAAAATTCAAATCATGAATCATGACAACTTAAGGCTTTAAACATTTTCAAAACTAATTAAGACACTCACCTAGGTCTTAAGGGCTTAGTGGTGACTTAGGCAAAATTAAAAATTAATTAAACAAGGATTAGAGATATAAACATAATTAAATTAGACATACTTGAAACACCACTAAGCCCAATTAGGATTAAAAATTTGGCTGTGTTCAAATTACATTAACTTGCCTCTTTAAGGGTCTTCAGCCACATAATTTTCAAATTAAATGATAAGTGATAACTACCCTATTCTTAGGGATAATTGAGACACCAAGGTTCACTGAGTAATAAGGGTATTTACATGATGAACCATTAAGCATTATAATAAGTTTAAATGAACTTGAGGCTTTTCACCAGTTGGTGAGAGGGAGGCACGGACCTGCTTCCCCCTCCTAACTTGTTGGATACCTTAGAGGCCTATTAAACTTAATATTTTTCGCTCAATAACATCATCCTTAATTAAACTTCTAAGGACCCACCATGATATGACATAGGGTTAGGAAAATTACCAAAATTTTACCTTTCCTGCTTTTCATAAACTGCCTTAATATATATTTTTTAGTTTCAGGTTGTGGAACGAGAAGACTCGCCAGGTACACTTTTACAGTTTACAGCGTTGTCTTTCTTGTACTTTCATACTGTACTGTTATACCTGCAAATTTGCATGCTAAACAACAATGTCACCCTGCATGAAAATTAAAACCATCAGGATAGCCACATAACTATAACCATAACCAAAACCAAAGCTAAAATCAACCAAGATAAAATTAACCGCCACAACATTCAAAATATAAAACAACTCAAAATTTAATCACAAACATCCCAAAAAACCACAACTTCAACTAAATTAAGACATCTCTATCGGATGATTGAGAATTCCTCAGAGGAGGTAAACTACGGTTGCTAACAAGGCTTCCCACGGTTTAAATGAAATTATGGAACTCATTAAGTTGGGTTTGATAAGTTCATTTTGGGCTTCCCACCTCATTAAGTTGGGTTTAGTAAGTTCATTTGAACTAAGTGAATCCAATAGAAAATAGTGATGCCGGAAAGACGGAGCCATAAGATCCTAACTGGTGTCACCCTAATCAACTTTAACATGCCCCCATAAAATTTAAAGAACTTCAACCATAAGGCCACCTGATTTGACATCAACTTTAACATAGTGATGCTGGAACGAGGGAACTGTAGGATCCTAACCGGTGTCGCTCTAATCAACTTTAATACGTAGTGGTGTCGGAACGAGAGAATCGTAGGATCCTAATCGGTGTCCCTCTAATCAACTTTAATATACCCCTCCATGAGGGAACCGTAGGATCCTAACCGGTGTCGCTCCAATCAACTTTAATATGCCCTCTGTAAAAATTAAAGAACTTCAACCATAGGGCCACCTGATTTGATATTATAACTTGACACACTAGATAACTTAAACTTGTCACGACAAGGAGATTGGAGCTAGCATGGTGGGCAGCACGGCCATCTTCAACAACAAAACATGTCTTCCTTAGCTAAATCAATCTTCCTTGGAGCTTGGAGCTAGCATGGTGGGCAGCACGACCATCTTCAATAGCAAAACCTATCTTCCCCAGCTAAACCAATCTTCCTTCCTTAGATATCTTCAACAGCAAAACCTTTCTTCCCCAGCTAAACCAATCTTCCTTCCTTAGACTTAAACAGTAAAGCCATAGGACTTCGAGGTTGCTTACTTATGCAACGTAAATCCTCACCTTATCTTTAGGCTTTTGCGTAGCCCTGCTATACAATATAAGCCCTAACTCGTCTTAGGATTCCAAGGTTGTCGTTTGTCTCGACCTAAATCCTCACATCTTCCAGGCTATTTGTGTGATCATTTCACACGAACGTAAGCCCTAACTAATAAAATTGGCAGGATGAAACACCTAATTATTTCTCCTCAAAACTGAAGCCAAACATTAGGATAGCTTGGGATGTCACTAGGGTTCTCCTCTGAATCCATGACATCCCCTAGTTCTTCCTCCTTTGGATTCTACAATAAAATGTTCCAAATTTGAACCAATCCCCTTTCACATCTCTACGTCTGATTTCATTGAAGAGTCCTACCCTTTGAAATTCTTTGAAGATAATATTTCTTGATTTTTATCGAGAGTTTTCTTAAATGGCTTTGGTCATTTAAGATGTAATTAACTATAGAGGCTTGCCCTTATAGGAAGCATGTCTGAACCCAGCTTAATATAAACCCTATTTAATTATTTATATTAAATTGGGAAACTTGTCGGCAAATACAAAGGTTTTGCAGACCAAACAGACGTCATACTTTCCTTAGTTTATTTCATCGAGCCTCATCCTCAAGTCTTCTGTTTATCCTTCGGGATAGATACAATATTTAAGGTACAGTGTTATTTCATTTTAAACTATGAAAAATATGGGTCGGTTTGATTTCATACTTCAACGTCCTTCCAAAGCGGGTGACGGGATTTTGATTCCGGTGACCAATAGCTTCTTACGGGCAACTCCCCTCTAAACCCGAAATAACGCCGACAGCTTCTGGCGACTCCGCTGGGGACAAGCTTTTCTCTCCATACAAATCAAGAAATATTATCTTCACAGATCAAGAATATGTCCATGTCCCTCTTGAACCAAATTACCCTTTTTCCATTGGCATACTTTACCCATTTCTATCTTGGGAATATACAGCTAACTCCCTGGACTTCAAGACTAGCTGTTCAACCATCTTTGAACAGAGGGGTTCAGAAGACCATTAAGGACTCTTTAAATTTTTATGTGGGGTCGGACCCCCAATAGGTGTGTCGCTGGACTAATTCCACGTGGGCATTTTCTGCCACTAATTGGGTCCCGCACTGCGTCTTAAAATTTTTCACATCTCCCTTCCAAATTTGATTTGCTACTTCGCAAATTAAATCAAATCATGTTATGTTGCGTGCACTTTGAAATATTAATTAAATTTTACACCTTTTTGAACGAAGATGTTGAAATTACCTGTAAATTAAGACCCACTCGGTCTGCAGATTAACCTCTATTTTCAGTGCTCGCACTAAAGATTATGAGGTTTTTGGCCATATAGCTAACCTTAAAACTTTTTGTTTTAAAGCCCGCTGTAATGGCCTACCCAACGTTGACCTTTTCCTGCAATCTGCCAACAAACCGCACCGCCCATAACGTCGATCCCACCATCAAGTTCGGAGCTGGATTTGAAGACCTCGAGGTTATCCTCGGGAAAGCCCCGTTCATGGTAATGAAGATCGCTTCTCCTGAAGTGCAAGAGCCGTCTGCAGAGTTCAGTTTGAACTGCCTTCAGGACTTCCCTGCCTGCAAGAAGACTAAAGCTATTGTCATCAAGCCTGCTATCCCTACTGCTACTAAGGGGAAAGAAGTGATGGTCGTTGAAGATCCAACTGAGGGATTAACTTTCCCAACACCCGTATTTGAAATTAGGTTGAGCTCAAGGACTGTACCACTAACCCGAACTCAAAGGAGGAACCGCAATAGAAGAGTTCGGAGGACCGTCAAAGCCCAGACTCATGAGAACACACCCGTTGAGGGGGAGCCTCATCAAGTTGAAGAGGTACTACCGAAAGTTTATCCACTCCTTCGAGAGAGTAGATTCCATCCTCTGACAGATACTGATGGATATGAGAGTATCTAGAAGATTGCTATTGCATTACCGTCACTTCATGGACATGGTGAGGAGGGAAAGAAGTTTACTCCTATCACCCAAGTTAGCACAGTATTCAAAAGGCTTGCTACTAAAGAAGGATGTTTTGTTAGTGAGTTACTTAAACGCGTGGGACATGCAATTTCCCCACATATGAAAAAAGAAATTTTAAAGGATGTTAAGTCCTCTGAAAAATCTCATAAGTCAACTGTAAAGTCACCTACCCGTGTTCCCGTCTGGCTCCATTTGGGAAACCAAGTTGATACTGCTATAGTCACCACCGACCATACCACCACCAGGACTGCAGGTCACCGACCGATTAAGTCAAGTCTGGGTCCAAGAAGCTTACCCATCATTCCTGCAATCACGAAAAGAAAGACAGGACGATTACCTGACATTGTAGCCGGTCTACACCACGGGAAGCATACCTTCCCTTGACATACTAATGTTTCTAATAAGACGCCCCGTCCTGAGGCATCATCATCGAAGAAGAAAAGGGTATGGGTACCCAAGGTTGCTGCACCGATACAGTTCAATGAGCCTGCAAGACAAGAAGTAAAATCAGTGCCTGAAATATCTGACATTGTCGCAGTAATAGCTAGCGAGATGGAGGAACAAATAGAGGATGTCCATCAAGGTCTTCCAGATCTTAAAGCAATCAAGGAATCAATAATTGAAGAAAAAGTTGAGAAACTCAGGATCGAGATTTCTGAGTTAGCTCGAGAGCATGGAGTTTCCGTCAATAGTGAAAATGAAGATTTTGATTACGGTGATTACTTGGAGGAGGATTTCATGGATGTCCATGTGATCAAAACCAGAGCTACCACATCTGCGCATGAGGCTCAACCTCACACTGAAGAGAACGCCGTAGATGAGTTGCGTAGGGTTATCCTCCTAAGGGATGAGCAAGTCAGTCTACTGGAGAAAAGAATAGAAGAGATGACTGCAGCTATGACCGTCATGGCCACAATTCAGGGGCAATCATAAGCACCAAGATTGGCTTCTCCAGAGATTAATCAGCCAGAAATCATACACATCACAGATGAAAGAAGGGAGGCTACTTTGGCAGAAAAAGAGGGACAACTGAAGAAAGATTCTACGCCAGGTTCCATGCCAGAAAAGGAGTTCAAGCAAATGGTTGAACAAGTGTGGGATGCCTTAGCCCAATCCAAGGGCGGTGCATTAATTTTGAAAGGTAGACCTTACTCGGAGGAATTCGATGCCGTCCCTTTCCCCAAGGGTTTTGTGGCCCTAAACTTCAAGATATTTGATGGGACTAGAAATCCTAGACATCACATAGCACATTTCCAAGCAAGTTGTGGCAACACGATGAATAATGAGGCTCTACTCTGCCAGCAGTTCGTCAGCAGCTTGTCAGGGATTGCTTTCGACTGGTACGCTGACTTGCCCAACGAGTCAGTTAAAACATTTTCCAGAGTTGGAACAGTTGTTTGTGAAAAAATTTATCGGGGCACAACATCATGTGTTTATTGGAGAGCTCATGATGAAAGAGCAGAGGCTTAATGAAACCTTGGCAGACTATATTTTGAGGTGGAGAAACCTTAGCATGAAATGTGAACCTCAGCTACAGGAACATCAAAGATATATTTGGAGGTGGAGAAACCATAGCATGAAATGTGAACCTCAGCTACAGGAACATCAAGCGGTTGAAATTCTCCTGAAAGCATTCATGGGCCAGTAGCTTTCATGCTTAAGGGACTCACCATAAAATCCTTTGAGAAGCTACTCAGTAAAGTCAGCAGTCTTCAAGAAGAAATAAAGCACATGGAGCCACATGAAAATGCTAAGGTGACCAGAGTGTTTGAGAAGAAATTAGGGCTAGTCGCAACTGTCGATAAAGGAAAGCAGCCGATAAAGATATATGCAGAAGAGCATCGTCAGTCTTCGTCACAGTAATCTCAAAAACAGAGCAGTCGATCCAACCAACGTCCATCACAGAAGGGATCACCTCAAACAACGGGTAAAAGAATATCCCTGTTAGAGCAACAAAAAGTTGTGTATTCTTTTAAAGATGAAGCTATACCTAAAATATTCTGAAGTCTGATGAAGAAGCCGGAGTTCAAACTACCTGATCCAAAGAAACCTGAAGAGGTGGATAAGAAGAATGAACAAAATTATTGCCCATACCACCGGTTGCTTGAGCACACTATAGACAAGTGTTTTGTCTTTAAAGACTGGCTCGAGAAGGACCTCAAGGAAGAGAATATAACAATCCCGAATGAGTATTTGAGAGAACCTGAAAAAGGTACCATAAACATGGTTGTGGTTGAGTCAATCTCCCAAATTGATCCATATGTCGGAACAGATGGATGGAGTACAACTTGGGATGAACTCAAGAAGGTCCTTAACCACATACAAGATTCATAAAAACAAGCTTCTATGAACACCGAAGAAGAATGGAATGAGGTCTGGAGCAGTTCGTCCAAGAAGATACTAAACAAGATACAATCTACATCAAAACAAGCCTCCATTCAGAGTCTGCAACATACCGAGCCCGAGATGAAGGTTTCACCAGAAAATCTGTCATCGTCAAGGATAAAGACACCAGAAGCTTCAACGATGATATCTCAAGAAGAAGAAGTCACAGAAGTTAACTTGAGGAGCAAAAAAGTGTTACCACCAAGAACAACTCATCTCAAGAAGAAGAGATCATAGAAGTCAACTTAAGGAGCGAAAAAGTGTTACCACCAAGAACAACTCCAATATATACAAAGGAAAACAGATAATGACTCGAGAAGAGATACCCCCACCTCCGCCAGTGGAAGAACCAAATAATCAAGATAAAATTTGAGGATCATGCAAAGTAGACTACAATGTCTTAGCTCATCTTAGAAAGTTGTCTGCCCGACTAAGCATCTACGATGCTCTGATCCTATCAAAGGAGATGAGAGAATCTCTGGTTATAGCTTTGCTTGATCCATAAATTTGCTTAGCTCAGTTGGCTAGCAAATCCTCAGATGAAGTTTGCTTGTTGAGAGAACAGTCAGGGGTAACCTTTACAGATGAAGACTTGCTGCTCGGTACCGCCGACCACAACCGCCTGCTCTACATCTCCGTCAACATCGGTAGATTTGTGTTATCCAGAGTTTTAGTGGATCCTGGAGCATTTCTTAACTTGATGAGTCTATGGAGAATAGCATATTTGGACTTCGATGTTCAGGAGCTCATCCCCAATAAAATGATGTTAAGAGGATTCAAACAAAAGGGAGAAAGAGCCCTTGGATCAATTACATTACTTATGAAGGTTGTTGAACTTGTAACAACCGTTAAATTTCATATCATCGATGCCAAGACCTCTTTTAATGCTCTATTGGGTCGACCATGGATTCATGAGCACAATATGGTTCCATCATCTCAACACCAGTGCATCAAATACCGCAAAGATGGTCAAGAAAATTGCATCAATAGAGATCTACAACCATTTTCAGTGCACGAAGTTGGTATCCATGAAGATGCAGCCTACTACACGCCTCCAAAGAGGATTGTCTTCTTTTATGAAGTTATCACAAACAAAGATAAAGATTAAGAAAAATCACAAAAATGAGACCATACAACTCCGCTTCAACAATTTTCTACCACTTCCCTACGACGAGTTGGTGAAGGTTCTTCTAGTTCACGCACCTGAGGTCGAGGCCGGACTAGGACAACTATCAACATTGGTGATGAAGACAGTTCTGAAGATGAAATAATGATGATAAAGCAGGAGAAACCTCAGTACGAGATATCCCTAGAAGATACAAAGAGGAATGAATATGAAACAATGTATGACCAGATAAACCACTATGTGAATACTATGACCCTTACTCTGATTCTCCCTCAAAAGGTTAAGAGTTTAGAGTTCAAGGAAGTCTGTAGTGTTGGTTCAAAGCCGATCAAATTTTACCGTGCTTCTACCTCTACTAAGCTTGAGAAACATGTAAATCTGGATGTTGATTCTAATGAATTAAAGGAATTGCCTTTTGGTTAAATCTCACCTTGTGTTCAAAAGTTAATTCAATAGGGACACTTACCAAAACAAATGCCAAAATATAAATTTCAAATTTTTGAAAAATTATGGAATACTAAAAGTCGAACTCTCAATTCAAAAAAAGGTCTCAGATTTGGTACAGTTGGACCAGTTGATGATTCAGAATTTTGCATGGTTGTTACCAGTGAGTGAGAAGAGGATTGCCTCAATATGGAGAATGACTCTACTGATCAACCAATAGAAGATGATCTGCCAGAATTTGAGGAAGAAATTAAATCCACTGTCGATGAATTGAAAGAGATTAACCTCAGGACTGAAGAACTACCCCAACTTACATTTATAAGTTCTCTACTTGATGATGATGAATCTGCATAACTGGTCAAACTATTAACAGAATTCAAAGATTGCTTTGCATGGAGCTATGATGAAATGTCAGGACTGTCAGCAGAGGTTGCAGTCCATAAACTTGGGGTGGACAAGAATATAACCCGTAAAATAAGCTCCCAGGAGAATGTGCCTTGAAATATAACAACAAGTCATCGCTGAGGTGAAGAAGTTGATAGACGTCAACTTTGTTAAAGAAGAACAATACCCCACGTGGTTAGCTAATATTGTATCTATTAAAAAGAAAAATGGAAAGATCCGTGTTTGTGTCGACTTCAGAGATTTGAACAAAGCATGTCCAAAAGATGAGTTTCCACTACTATACCAAAGATGATGGTGGATATTGCTTCAACATATGAAATTTTCTCCTTCATGGATGGATCGTTGGGATACAACCAAATTAAGATGGCTTCTGAGGATGCAGCACTTACAGCTTTCAAAACACCGGTTGGAATTTTCTGCTACACAGTGATGTCGTTCGGCCTGAAGAACATTGGAGCGACATATCAGCATGCAATGACGAAGATTTTTGACAACCTCATCCATAATCAAGTAGAATGCTACATGGATGATTTGTTCATCAAAAGTAAACAGAAAATAGACCATTTGTATGATTCGAGGATCGTGTTTGAACGGTTACAACGATATGACCTTAAAATGAATCCCTTAAAGTGTGCCTTTGGCGTTACCTCCTGGAAATTTCTAGGATTTGTTGTCTGTCATTGGGGAATCAAGATCGACCCGGATAAGATTAAAGCTATCTTATAAATGCCTCCCCCTAAAACCTTGAAGCTATTACGTTCCTTCCAGGGCAAGTTGGCATATCTAAGACGCTTTATTTCTAATCTCTCGGGTAGGTGTCAGCCTTTCTCGACATTGATTAAAAAAGACACCAAATTTATTTGGGAAGAAAATTGCCAGCATGCCTTTGAGGATGTTAAATAATATTTAATGACACCTATTTTGGCAGCCCCTATCCCGGGAAAACCGTTAAAACTTTATACCGCAGCTTTGGATGACTCTCTTGGAGTCAGCCTTTCTCGACAATGATTAAAAAAGATGCCAAATTTATTTGGGAAGAAAATTGCCAGCATGTCGTTGAGGATGTTAAATAATATTTAATGACACCTATTTTGGCAGCCCCTATCCCAAGAAAACTGTTAAAACTTTATACCGCGGCTTTGGATGACTCTGTTGGAGTCATCTTAGCCCAAGTCAATGATGAGGGCAAAGAAAATGCACTCTACTACATGAGTTATCGTCTAATACCGATGGAGATAAGGTACCCACTTATTGAGAAACATTGTCTGACATTAATTTTTTCCGTCTAAAAGCTTAGACATTACATGCTTTCTCATAAGATTACCCTGATTTAAAAAGTTAATCCATTGCAATATTTGATGACCCGACCAACACTCTCCAGACGTTTAGCGAGATGGTCAATGATCTTATTGCAATTTGATATAACTTTTGTGCCACTCCGTGCTATCAAGGGACAAATTTTAGCAGACTTTCTCGCTGCACACCCACTGCCAGCTAGGTCCTCTCTCAACGACGAGTTACCAGACGAGCAAATACTAAAAATGGAATTTTCTAGTGCGCAGTGCTGGGAAATGTACTTCAATGGTGTTTCGTCAGCCAGGAAAGACAAAGGATCAGGCACAGTTATACAAGGCAAGGCAGGGATTAGTTTGATCTTTATTGCGCCAGATAAAGGTATGCTGAGGTTCTCATACCACCTGACAGAGCCGTGCACTAACAATGAAGTAGATTATGAAGCTTTAATCACCGGATTGGAGTTAGCAATCTCAATGGATATAACAAACATTGTCATCTATGGTGACTCTCAACTTGTCATCCAGCAAGTCGCCGAACAATATAGAATTCTTAAACCAAGGCTAGCAGAGTACCATCAGTACACAATGAAGCTCATGGAGCAAATTCCTTTGGTGACTTTTTACCGGATTCCTCAGGGAGATAATGCCCATGCCGACGCTCTAGCAGAACAAGCTAAGGAAATGGCGTGTCCGCCGGAGGATTCCATCGAAACCACAGTGCAAGGAAGACGAGTCTTGTCTCCAAACGACTTCGAAACTCTACACAAACTTGGAAAGGAAGAAACAATAAATACAGTTGCAGACACCAATGAAGATTAGTGCAAGCCATTAATAGAATATTTGCATACTAGGAAGCTGTCAGAGGACAAGTCTGAGGCGCACCACATCACAAGAAGGGCCATGTCTTACGCTCTAATGGGAAATGTTCTCTACAGAAGATCGTTCGACCAAATGTGGCTACGGTGTTTGAGCAGAGTCGAGGCACGGAATAGTATCAAAGAGGTACATGTCAGATTGTGTGGCGCTCACCAGTCAGGACCAAAAATGAAAATGAAGATCAAAAGACTCGGATATTATTGGCCAGCAATGATGTCTGATTGCATGGATACAGCCAGAAGATGTCACCAATGTCAAGTGCATGGGGTGGTTTTACACCAGCCTCCGAATGTGCTACACCCAACTGTTGCCTCGTGGTCATTCGAGTGTTGGGGCACAGACATAATAGGTCTGATAGACCCTCCATCTTCTAAGGGACATAGGTTTATACTTGTCGTTACAGACTACTTCTCCAAATAGGCAGATGCAGTACAATTACGTGGGGTTACGACACAGCACGTCCTGCAATTTTTCAAAAGCCAAATTGTTTACCGTTTCGGAGTACCGTGAAGAATAATCTCTGATAATGAGACAACTTTCAAACGCACAAAGATCAATAATTTTGTCAGAAGATATGGGATAGATTGGAGATACTCTACAATTTACTATCTCAGAGCAAATGGTCTAGCTGAAGCTTTCAACAAGACACTGGTAGAGATTTCAAAGAAAACACTGGACGAAAATAAAAGGGATTGGCATAACAAACTGTTAGAAGCCTTGTGGGCCTACCGGACGACTTTCAGGACTCCCAAGCAGTGTACACCTTATATGCTCGTGAACGGGACTGAGGTCGTGCTACCGCTAGAAATCCAGACACCATCTCTCAGAGTCATCGTTGTCAACCAACTCACAATGGAAGAAAGTGCAAAACTCAGACTTGAAGAACTGGAGAGTCTCGAGGGAAAATGATCGGAATCACAGCAACATTGGAGCTCTACCAGGCAAAGATGGTACATGCCCATGACAAATTGGTCGGCCCAAGGACATTCAAAATTGGTGACCTCATACTTGTGCTCAAAAGACCTATTCTTGCTCGCCACAAAATAGGTGGGAAGTTCGAGCCAACTTGGGAGGGACCATTTGTCGTTGAGAGGGTCTATACAGGAGAAGCCTACCAGTTAGTGGACTTCCGCGGTGAACGACCCATGTTACCGATAAATAGACTATACCTGAAAACCCATTACAAAACCTGATGCTGCTTAATGTCGCCTACCTCTTCTTGCCTCTGCTTACTTTGAAATTTTGGAACTTTGATTATTTTAGGGTTATCTATGTGGCCAAATGTCTATGATAGGATCCAAATTTTGTAATTAACCTCAATATAATGAAAATTTTGAGAAGATTTTTGAACTTTACACATTCTCTTTTATACTTTTGAATTTAAATATTCTACTAAATTAAACGAAACTCACATATAAAATAAATAATCTTCTTCACTAAAACAAACTAAAATTTACTTTGATAAATACTTTTTTTGGTTCTTGTTCATGCCAAACTTCGGTTCACTAACCTTTTTTTTCTGTCGTCTGCAGAAAAATGTCCGGACAGAGGCTGATCTTTGCCTTCCAGGACGGCTGGAACCTTGCATTGAATGAAGAGATGGCGCCGCAAGGAGGTGTCATAGATTTCAATGTGGATTTCAAACATGTTGATACGGACTATGAGGGACCTCTAATGGATGTAGTCAGCAGTAAAGAAAAGGAGAGACTTCCTTCACTGTTGAGGGTGACCACCCAAGGCAATGTGTCACATAAAGGTAAAAACGTGATAGCAGAACAAGATCTGATGAAGGGGCCCAGCCGTCTGCCCTCCATGGTGACTACTACAGCAAGAGACCTGATAGCCGCCCGTAGTGAAAAACTATCGAACACTCCGCTCCGTAAGACGCAACGCATAAATGCCAACTGAAAGAAACGGTGAGTCTTTCTGCGACAAGAACGCAAACGTCAGAGAGACGTGAGCAGTTTTCTTACCCCCATTCCTGAGGGACATATTTATGACCCAGATCTGAGAAAAACTTTTATCAGCCTGCCCACTACAGATGAAGAGTCAAGATTTGTGACAGAATCAGGTATGCTCCCAGTTCTAGATATCTTATGCAGGGGTTGCCCAACGTGCAACGTTGATGTACCAGCCGGGACATCAGTCACAGGCACATTTATAGAATGTCTGGACTGCAATGTTCAACATCTACAGTGTTTCGGTATATTAGAAGAATACACTTCAAGCACGAACGAGTCTCAGACTCCAGACTTTGCGACAAATGAACCATATGTCCCACTGGGGACGGATCAGCGTGCACCGTGGAGCCCAGGACCATACATCCCACTAGAGGCTGAATCTCATATTCTGGATCGACCAACACCAGTTTAGGTTCCCGCCGAGGCCGGGAGGAAGGAACGCCCCCGACAGCTGTCAGTTCCTGGTATGGTAGAATACTACAAGATAAGCAAAGTAAATAAAAGAGAATTCGAGTTCTAGGAGGAAGTTCAGGGAAATTTCGTCAACATATTGGAGGGCCTAGAGCTATATACTAGGGTTTTCTCTGAAACTGATGAAAGAAGCATTCTGGACTGCATCTTTGATTCAAGAGACAGAGGTCGAGCAGGCCTTCTCAAAGAGAGAACATATTCCGAGCCGAAGAAATGGATGTGGGGAAAGGGAAGAATCACCATCAAATGTGGCTGTTGCTACAATTTTACGAACGACAGATAGGGGAATCCGCCTGGGATCCTCAGGTACGACCAAGTGGATCTATTACCACCAATGATAAAATGGATGATCAAGGGAATGTTCAAGTGGAATATTCTACCTGCTACTTGCATTCCTAACAGTTGCATCATCAACATTTACGAAGAAGGTGACTGCATTCCCCCACACATCGACCATCATGATTTTATGAGGCCTTTCTGCACGATCTCGTTCATATGTAAAAGCAATATTCAATTCGGAAAAGAAATCTATATAGTCGGCCCTGGCAAATTCAGAGGAGCTGTGGAGATTCCTCTTCCATTGGTTCAGTACTTATTCTTAATGGCAATAATGCAGACGTTGTCAAGCACTGCATTCCAGGAGTACGACACTGTAGGGTGTCTGTAACCTTCCGCAGAATGGATGACAGTAAAATACCATATGGATTTCAGCATGACCCAGAATTAGAGGAGTTGTTTTCTTACGAGCTATGAGAAGGTTGTACCTTTAAGTACATGCGAAGGGAACTCTTATCCTGGAGCATGACTTAGAAGGTCTGCTCGATTAGAAGCTCAATATACCAAGCACAGAGGGTTCACTTGCTTTCTTTTAACAGCATGACATGTATCTGATGTATTCAGTCTATGATGTATTCATATCATGAGAAGATTCTCAATGTATTTCAGCATGGATTACATGATGTACCTTTTGAGGCATTAGCCTATGTCTGCTTTATGACATCCCTTTTTGGGGCAAATTAATGGAAATTTCTCTCAAATTGTGTCTTTTTGTCAGTTGTCTTTTTGTGCGATGGATGAAAGCCGTGAACCATGCGATGGTTCAGAATTTCAATGAACAAGGAACGAAACAATAAATCTTCAACAACAAACAAAACACAAATGAAAGATAATCACAAATCAGTAAATAACAAAACAAATTTCTTTAAAATCAGCCTTTTTAAATTAAAACTTTAAAAAAATGCATTTTGAAAAATTAAATTGTGATAAAAACAACAAGAAAATAAAACAGACGTGTTGAGTAGAGTCCTCCGTTTTCAGAATTTCCTACTCTTTGTGCGCGCATCACAACCATTGTTATCTACCTTAACACTCTTCACATCCTCGTAGAATTTTGCATTTTGCACAAAACATCGCAAAGCTCTACAAATCTTCTACAAAATCAGCCTTTCCACATGACACATTTTTTGAAAATTTAACACCACAAGCTCTTTGTAAATTTCAGATCATATCTTCAAATCAGTACCTAAATCCTAATTCTCACATTGCGAGGTCGATACCTAAATTTTGACTCTCCTTGGAATTGACACCTACATATTTCTCACAACTTTGAATTGATACCTACATTTCAATTCTCACATCTTGGAATTGATACCTACATTTCAATTCTCATTTTTTTTGAGTCAGTACCTAAATCCTGATTCTCACATTTCGAGGTCGATATCTAAATTTCGGCTCTCTCCTTGGAATTGATACCTACATTTCAATTCTCACATCTCAGAATTGATACCTACATTTTAATTCTCATTTTTTTGAGTCAATATCTAAATCCTGATCATCACATTTCGAGGTCAATACCTAAATTTTGACTCTCTCCTTGAAATTGATACCTAAATTTCAATTCTCACTTTTGAATCAGTCCTACATTTCCGATTCATTACATTTGAGGTCGATCCTTACTATTCGATACCTTCTTTTGAGAATTGACCTATATTTCAACTCTCATTTCCGAATCAGTCCTACATTTCTGATTCATTACATTCGAGGTCGGTCCTTACATTCCGACACTTTCTTTTGAGAATTGACCTACATTTCAATCCTCATTTCTGAATCAGTCCTACATTTCTGATTCATTAGATTTGAGGTCGGTCCTTACATTCTGACACTTTCTTTTGAGAATTGACCTACATTTCAATTCTCATTTCCAAATCAGTCCTACATTTCTGATTCATTACATTTGAGGTTGGTCCTTACATTCCGACACCCTCTTTTGAGAATCGGCCTATATTTCAATCCTCATTTCCAAATCAATCCTACATTTTTTATTCATTACATTTGAGGTCGGACCTTACATTCTGACACTTTCTTTTGAGAATTGGCCTACATTTCAATTCTCATTTCCAAATCATACAAATTAATTCATAGTTGATATGTCTATGTAAATTAAATGAATTGGAAAATTTTGAAGTTCTTTTGAAAGTGTCATACTTTTTTTACCTCTATTCTCTCAGCCCACCATTCTTTAGACACATCAATCGTTCGTAGTATGGGATCCTAACTCAAGTTTGTTGATCCTCACTTTAAATCCTTTCAAATTTTCCAATCCTTTTTTAACTGATCCCACTTGTTCTTTGGTTGTATTAAATTGTATTTTCTTAGAGTGATTTCATTAAAAATTTTAGCAATCTTAAGCATCCTCCTCTATTAAAAAAAAGTTGTTAGCTTTTGACCTCATTTTTTGTTGAGCTTTAGTTTTTCCTCTTTAGTAGCCTAGGGACTAGCCATAGGACTTTTCCTGTTGACTATTTCTAGAAAACTACACATGGAACCCTCACCATCAAAAATTCCAAACTCTCCTCAACTCAACCTGAAGTTCTGCATGTTGGTCTCAACCTCTAAATACTTAGTAGGTGGGGTCACTGTGGGGGAAACTCAAGATGAGTCACCCTTAAGACTGTTTGACGCTAAGGTTAACCCTGGGTGTTGGTCAGGAGCAAAGGCCTTCACTACACTCACTACACTTATATGCACCCACAATCACTCACAACCCTGAACTCAAATTTCTAGCTTAGATCCCTTGATCTTTTGTGATACTCATGTAGATGGTCCCCTAAACCTACTAGCTCTATGGCTATGTTTAGCTAAGACCACTATGTAGAGGACCCAAAATGGTGTTTCCATTGGTCCATGGCTTATTGGAGATGTTTGGTACCTCAACTCTACCAAAATACCCATCTTGTCCGTTTACCCCTAAAACACCCCCAAATTACCAAAATACCCCTCCATAATCCAAAATTCTAAAAATTCCAAAAATTCTCCTAAAATCCCAATAAATCCCAAATATTTTTAATTTCATTTCTCTCAACTACTATATGACCCAATTTGGCCAATTTGGCCATCTTAAACCAAAATCTCCAAATTTCCCTTTAAAGACCCAAATTTCCCCAAATCCAACTCAAATGTCCATCAATTTCATCTCAATTCACTTCATTTTCAATCTTAAACTCAAATTCACTTTTGATATGACCAAACTAAATCAAATCCAAGCTCAATTGGTCCATGATTTGAACCCAATTTTGATTTGAGTCAAACCCAATTTTCACCCATATGACCTAATCTCACCAAATTGAACCCATAGCCTAGTCAATTGGCCCCAATTAATGTTTTAAAATCTTGATAAAATTCTTATATATCAAAATCAACCATCAATTGATCTTGGTAAGCCTCATATCTATTTGATTTTGGCCTAAATCCAAAATTCCTAAATTTAGCCCCAAATTAGCTAAGTAGCCAAATTTCACCCAATTGAATGCCTTAGCCTCCAAATTGGCATCCAACTCATGTTGAAAACTCTTCATGATGTCCCTAGTGACCATTTACAAAAATCAATTTGGACTTAGCCCTAGGCTAACCCAAGCTAGACCCAAACCTAGCTCAACATGACCAAATTGATTAAAGTTCAAAGTTCCTTCAAATTGACCCCCAGCTAGACCCAAGCCTAGCCCAACATAACCAAATTGATTAAAATTCAAAATTCCCTCAAATTGACCCTTTTTGAACTCAAAACCACTTCCATTCTTCACCAAAGTTGTTCCTTATGATCATCTACACAAAATTCAATAATTATTTGGGCCAATTGACATGGCTAACCTAGTCCAAACCCAATTTTTGATCATTTGCACTTACTTGGACCCCAATCATTTGAATTGAATTTGACAAATTATGAAGTGTTAGAGCCTTATGACAAATGTGTAATTTTGGAAATTTAGCCTTAATTAACATTTAAGCTTAATTCAAGGAGGAGAATGGTAGCCTCTGATCTTAATTAATTTATTTAATGTTTGAAACACAAAATGGTTAATTGGTAGAAACCAATTTCACTTTCCTCATTAAAAAGATAAGTTAATAAATTTCTAAATCATTAAAAATTTGGAAGTTTATTAAAATTAAATGATCCTGGACTTAGGGGTATGACTTATGAAGCCAATTATTAATCAATTTAATACCGCCATTTTGATTTTAAAGAAAATTCAAATTATGAATCATGACCACTTAAAGCTTAACCTTTTCAAAACTAATTAAGACACTCATTTACAAATTATGAATCATGACCACTTAAAGCTTAACCTTTTCAAAACTAATTAAGACACTCACCTATGATCATGACCACTTAAAGCTTAACCCTTTTCAAAACTAATTAAGACACTCACCTAGGTCTTAAGGGCTTAGTGGTGACTTAGGCCAAATCAAAATTGACTAAATGAGGATTAGGGGCTTAGTGGTGACTTAGGCCACCACTTAAAGCTTAACCATTTTCAAAACTAATTAAGACACTCACCTAGGTCTTAAGGGCTTGGTGGTGACTTAGGTCAAATCAAATCAAATTGAATGATCCTAGACTTAGGGGTATGAATTTTTAAGTTAATCAATTTAATACCCCTACCTTGATTTTCAAATAAAATTCAAATCATGAATCATGACAACTTAAGGCTTAACCTTTTCAAAACTAATTAAGACACTCACCTAGGTCTTAAGGGCTTAGTGGTGACTTGGCTAAATT
>JXCR01136455.1:62700-89825 GCA_002079205.1 Phalaenopsis hybrid cultivar | reverse complement strand
TGTCTCCTTACTCTGCAATGTATGCTAGAATTTCACATTGCACGTTGTGGCTCCACAAAAGAATTTACTACAAGGAGAACATGTGGCTAATGGTTGTCGATGACAGCTGACCGGAGGTGATCGACAGTGGTTGGAGGCTACAGGACTGGGGGATATTTGCGGGATCTACGATGTTGATGTGATGATGGACTTCAACTCCTTCTCCAAGCTCTAGCCTTCCTCTGACTAAAGATCTCCCCCTTCAAGAGGGGGCATGACTCTATTTATAAAATATGGGAGAGGTCTCTTTACAAATTAGGAAGGAATTCAGGTTACTCCATATGATGTTCTGGAGTGATTTCCTAGATCAGAACAAACAATGAACATTTGAGTACATTAATAATGTTTGACTTGAGCAATCTTGGGCTGTTGATTCGCCTAACCAAGATGTCTGATTTGACTATAAACTTGTTGGATTTAATATCTATTTGGCCTTGCACTTATGCACTGAAAGATTTTAAAAGTGATTTAATGGCTCATTTTTGCTTAATTTGACTAAAATTAGATCAGTGTTGGTAAAACTGAGTTTATCTCATCTAGTTGTTAGTTGATTGTAAGTCTACTGAAATCAAAGTTCTAAAT
Organism: Phalaenopsis hybrid cultivar; assembly: GCA_002079205.1. Taxonomy (NCBI): domain Eukaryota; kingdom Viridiplantae; phylum Streptophyta; class Magnoliopsida; order Asparagales; family Orchidaceae; genus Phalaenopsis; species Phalaenopsis hybrid cultivar. Next base: position 89,204 of record JXCR01136455.1, on the reverse strand, counting down.
GATTTTTATTGAAGTTTAAACTCTTTCAGCTCAAAAATTGCCTTGAGATTCTTCTTGTTGTGCCTTTATATTCATGTCAGATGATGGAAATTAGCTAATGACATATCAGTTGCCCTCTAGTTTCAAATGAACAACTTTGTCGTCCAAAAATAACAAGATATGGAACGCGTGCGCACACACACACGCACATAAATATATATAATTTCCAGTGTGTACTAGTTCTGATACAGTATGAGGCTGACTTTTTGCACTGAGATTAGATCTGTCTTTAATATCCACCGTGCCATCCCTACACAGGTGACCTTGAATTCCATCTTGATAGTATAACCCTTGTCATCTTCCTTTGATGGGTGGAAATACCATGGTCCATTGAATTCTTTTCCTATTTTAACCACCAAGATTAAGGAGCTAGAGGAGAAGGCGACCAGAATGGTTTCTAAGGAAGATCACACGATAAAGCTTTCTAAATAGATTCAGTTTGGTTTGGCCATAGTCATGAATCATTTCATGAAAGGAGGACTGGTCAAGCCCAAGTGGCTGGACATGGATTAATTTGCCTCCAATTTTGTTATTTCTGGGGATGAAGATGGCTGGGTGGATCAGCCGAGCGAAGATGAAGGGGGAAGCGGTGGTGGACTTGTGGCTGCTTAGGACATATATGCATTTTTATATTATTACTATTATTTTGTATAAAAAATCATTGAAGGTGTTAATTGGCAAGCATCCACACATTTAAAGAAAAACTCTGTATACCTTTTGAAGAAGTGAAAATAAATCTTTTCTTTCTTTCTTTTATTTCGCTCTTTTAATTCATTTTATCCTTACATCAGTTTTTCTTTTCTCCGAAGAGGAGTTAGTCATCCTAGGTCGAAGGATCTCATCTGGGTGTGAGGGAGTTATTTGAGTGAGCTAGGTCCAATGGGGCAACCTCAGTGTCCCAGCCAATTATCCTCATTTTTGGATCTAACATGGGTGACTATGGCGCTAAATCTAATTACTTTTTAGCTATATGCCCAACCCTACTACCTTGGCACTATGATTGGAATTCCTTAACTTTGGGCAAGGTCGGGCAATCTCGGTGTTGTCGCTTGCCTTTCTTCTATTTTATGCTCAGCTGGGAGACCTTGGCGCCATGACTGATAGTCTTCAACTTTGGGCGGGAAATCCTGGCATTGTGGTCTGTCGTTCTTCTACTTTGTGCTAAGTCAACATTCTTAGTGTCGAGGCCTACAATTTTTCTATTTTATGCTCAATCGACAATCTTGGCATCACAGCTGGTAGTCTTTAACATTGGGCAAGGCTGGGCAATTTTTGCGTCGCAACCTGCAGTCCTCAATTTTAGACAAGGTTAGGCGATCTTGTCAACGTGACCTACCATTCTTCTATTTTATGCTCAGTCGGGCGATCTTGTTTCCACAATCGACAATCTTCAACTTTGGGTAAGGTCGAGCAAGCTTGGAACTTCAGCCTGCTGTTCTTAAATTTTATGATTAGCCGAGAGACCTTGATGCCTTGACCGATAATATTCAATTTTACAGCCAGTTATTCTTCACTCCCACGAGGGTTAGACCGACGTTATAATTATCTCATGATTTCTCCAGTTTCTCGAGTGTTTTTCTAACCTAGTTTTTTTAGTTTTGATTAGTAAAGTACTCGCTTATTAAACATATATTTTTTGATAGAGCAGCATAGAAAGTTATAAAATGTATACGAAATGGGACAACAAGTACTTTTTATTGAAAATAAGTGTTAGAACAAAAGCGACAAAGTTATGGAAATAATTTTTTGAGGTTGTCCCCATTCCAAGTCCGGGGACCTCATTCCCTGTGTAGGCTTTCAGCTTATACGCTCTAGGTCCGGCGTGTCTGTAAATGATGCAGGGGCCGCTCCACGTTTGTTCTAGCATCCCAACTACTTTTCCTTGTGTTGCAGGGTCAACATTCTTCAATACTAGGATGCTAGGAGAAAAATTTTTCTCTCAAATGTGTCAGTTGTAGTACTGAGCGACTCTCCCTTAAATTTTTCCTGGTGTAGAGCCGATTATGCTTGGACTTCTTCTGCATGATCTAAAATGAGCATTGTTCCCTCGTTGTTTGCTTCTAGCCATTCGAGTATATTTTCTTTATTAAAGGTTGTGGCCGTGAGGACCTTTTAGCTGTGATAGTTGTAGTCTACCAGTAGTGTGACTTCCATTCAGTGTGAGAGCATGAACGCCATCTGATAGGTTATGATGGACGAAGTTGTTCAGATGGCCCACAAAATGGACAGAAGGTTGTCTGCCCAACTTCCGTTAGCTCCATTTTTTTTTTCAACAGGTTCAGGATAATCTTGTTAGCCGCTTTGGTCTGGTCGTTAGTTTGGGGATAATGGACTTAGGCAAATTTGAGGCTTATCCCTAGATCTTCACAATAATTTTGAACATTGTTGCCCACGAACTGTGTCACATTATCTGTGATGATCATCGTTGACAAGTTGTAGGGCAGATCAAGTCGGTCTATATGACGTTCTTGACAACATTCACAGAGATTATAACAAGAGTTTTGACCTCGATCCACTTTAAGAAGTAATCTACTACTACTAGAAAGAAATGACAATGTCCTTTGGATGTATAAATAAACCCAAAATGTCCTATCCCCATACGACAAAAGGCCATTGGCTGGTAATCGGTTGGAATTTGTGGACTGACTGATATTTTAGTGGACCGTATTTTTGGCATTTCTTGCACCTCTTAAATAATGCTTAAGCTCCTCAAGCAACGTTGGTAAAAAATAACGATATTGTCAATTGGAACCCGTTGGACCTTGTTTGTCAATATCTTTCTTCTGGAGTGTTTTCCGCACTATCCAAAATGGATTTCCAGATGAATGGCTTCCTCCTCGTTTTCCTTTATACACCTCAGAAATAATGATGTTGTCAATTTTTAGACGAGTGTTCCTTCTACTAGTAGGTACTAAGCAGCTTTGAATCTAAACCTTCTAGGGTTTGTGACTTCATTCATGATTTATCCCATTTCTAAGAACTTGGCGTATGGGTCCACTTATGTTTTGTTTTCTTCCCTCTCTACTGTCATCACCTCTGGTTCTTTGAGGACTAATCGGCTGAGTTATTCTCTTTCTTTTTCTCTTTTATTTTAGGAGTTATCAGCTTGTCTATCGTCGTATCATTCACTTTTCTGAGTAAATCTCTCTTCTGGATCATGCAGATGATTTGGAGAAGAGAGGAATCAAAAGGTAAGGACATATGACAATGAAGTCAAATGAGAAAATGCACATGAAGAGCTTTTGTAAAGTAAACTTTCCATGATAACCTAAGAGCGTACTTCCAAACAAGATCATATCCAAAATGGCTTAGAGACATATCCGTAAAGAAGATCCTATGAAAGCAACCCATAATTAAAGCTTCAAGTGTTTACGCTTGTTCTAGGTTCAAGAGTAACTCCCAAAGGGACATTTCTGTTTGGTTAATTATATCTTGGGGTTTGCCCAATAAAACTCTTGATAAAAAGAATCCTACTTACATTTGTATAACGAATAGTAAAGGTTGTCACAAAGGATGTTTATCTCATAGAAACATCCTGATATGTTCAATACAAGCAGAGAGTAAGCCTACCACGATCCCATACATATGGTGGATTATAGATTTTCAAGGCCTATGAAACAATCAGGTCAACTCATATGGTCCATACTATGCTTCCAAAGCCTAACCGGGCCATAAAGGTAGATGGTGAATCACCGTATCCCAAATGGACGGTCATCTATCCATAATTAGAGCCTATGAGAAGACATCAATGAAGCATCAAAGGGAACAATAGGGTTCAAAAAGGTAATAAAGGAAATGAAGTGATCCTAATCGGGTAGAGGTTAAGAGCTGTGATTTAGCTGGTTAACTTCTGGATTTCTTGAGTCTTTCTTGGGGACAACATGTCAATTAGCTCCCGAATTTGGTCTTGGTTCGCTCTAAGGCCATCAAAGGTTGAGGTACCCCAGGATTTTGCTAGTTGAGACTCCAAACATACATTTCAAAGGGTTCAGTTTCATATTGTATTTTTTAAAGTTTGGAAAGTTTGTTTTAAATCTTTTAAATGTTGTTTTGTCGTTCGACTTTTAACAATAACATTATTCACGTAGACTTCAACATTTTTCATCTGATTAGCAAAAAATAAATCTATTAAATGTTGATATGCCACTCAAGTGTTTTTAAGCCCAAAGGGAATTACATTGTAACAATAAACTTCTTAACAGTGATAAAAATGATCTTCTCAGTGTCATCCAGGTGCATCATGATTTAGTGGTAGCCAGAGAAAGCATCTATGAAACTCATCACGGAGTGAGCCACAATTGCATTCAACAGAGCATTGATTCTCAGTATGGGGTAGCAATCCTTCAGGCATGCAGCGTTCTGGTTTGTGAAGTCAATACACATCCGTCATTTTCCCTTTCATCTTTTGGACCATGACAACGTTCGAAACCCAGGCGAGGTACTGAACTTCTCGGATGTATCCTGCTTCCTTCAGCTTCATCACCTCCTCCTTGATAAGACAACCAATGTAATCATCGAGTTCTTGATCTTTTGCATGATCAGCTAGATAGTGGGGCTCACATTTAGATGTAGGTAGGTGATGTCAACTGGTATCCTAGTCATCTCCACAGCGAACCAAACAAAGACATTGTGGTGATCTTGAAGTGTTTGAATGAATAGTTCCCTGTATCCTACATCAAAATTTATCAGGATTATTTTTTGTGAATGGAATCTCTAGGGTCGTCTCGTGGTCCCGAGCACCCTTCCTTCTAGTTTTGTAGGTCGAACAACTCCTGCTCCACGCTCCTCACCGCCTAGAGGTAACATACTCGTGACTATTCCAGAACTCCTCTGACAATTTGACTTTCGATGTTCTAGGAAATTGACCCTAGCAATAGTGGGTGTTCAAAGATGGAGTTGTAGGCTAGAGGTGAGCCCACTATTAGAAAGTCATCTATCTCCAAGAACTGCTTTTCACCTTCTCCTTAGGTGACCGCAAACTACATTACACCCACTCCTTACTTTCACCTAAAAATTCATACAGTGGGTTGGTTAGCGCTACTAGCTGGTCTGCCTAAAGGTTAAGCTTATTGAATATTGACTTGAACAAAATTTTCACAGAATTGCCAATGTCGATAATGATACTCCCAACTTGGAAGCTGTTTATTATCCTCATTACAACTATATCTTTATTGTAAGGGTTCCCCCATTGGAGCAGATCCTCTTCTGCAAATGTGAAGGAGGGAGAGGGGTAGCTGTCCCTCCTTTAGAAAAATTCAAGATTATGCAGCTCCCCAGTATTGGCATGGGAGCTCCACCAGGAGATCTCTGTTCCTCTGAAAATGGTCGGGACTATCTCGACGATGTGGACAACATTTGTCTGAATAGGGTCTGGTGGAGCTTTTATTGTCAGGGCTTTGTCTTGCCTCTGATTCGAGTGTCCCTGAGTGACAAACTTCTTCACCTTCGTCACCCTAACTAACTTCTTAATGAGATTATGAAAGCATCTGTAGTCCTCTGTGTCATGGCCATGGTCTCAGTGATACATACAATACTTTCTTGGATCTTAGAGAAAACCTCTGGCTTTCATTTGTGTGGCTTCCATGAAGTGCTTTCCATCCTAGATGGCGTCTAAAATTTCTACATTTGATACCCTCAAAGGGGTAAATCGCAAGCCCTTGAACTCATCATATGGTTGTTCGTAGCATTGCTTCGGCCTTTCATAGTACTAGGCTGGTCGCTGGTCGCAGGTCACGGTGCCCACGTGACTTCCTTGCTGACTATTTAGTCCAAACTCTCTACTACCACAAGAGGATTGATCTTCTTAGTATCGCCACATGATGGATGGTCCTCCTTTAGTTTTGACTTGTTACTTGGGGGAGCTCTCTTATAGGCCGACAATTCTTCTGATTATCGCTTGGGGGTGCTCTCCTCTTCGAGGATATGTTTGTTGGTTCTTTCCAACGTCTTGGGTTTCATTCAGACTGAGGTCATAAGAAAACTTATCGGACTTAAAACCTTGGTTTAAGGTAGCCTGGGCTGCATCAACCCTGAAGTTTTTCACCTCCACATTTCCCTATGGAATTGTGATATGAATGAGCTCGGGCTCCCGTGCTGACCTTGCCTTAGTTGTCAAAAGGATTGCATGCTCTTTGTGGGTTCTGGGCGCTGGCAAATTATGCCAGGAACAATCTCTTAAAATCAGCAAAGTTACTTATACTCCCAACTGCAAGCACATGGAACAACTTCAAGGTTGACAACCTCAAAGTGGTGAAATATGGAAACAACTTGAATGCGTCTGAGATCTTGAGCAGGCACATGAGCAACTCAAATGAAACGATGATCAATTGGGTATGAACGACCTTTTTAGAACTTCATTGCTGGTAGCTTAAAATTTTTAGGTGGCTTAGCCCACGAGATCTAGTGGGAGCATGAGCTCTCTTGTTGTTGTGAGGTNATCTTTGTTGTAAGGGTTCCCCCATTGGAGCAGATCCTCTTCTGCAAATGTGAAGGAGGGAGAGGGGTAGCTTTCCCTCCTTTAGAAAAATTCAAGGTTATGCAACTCCCCAGTATTGGCCCGGGAGCTCCACCAGGAGATCTCTGTTCCTCTGAAAATGGTCGGGACTATCTCGACGATGTGGACAACATTTTTCTGAATAGGGTCTGGTGGAGCTTTTATTGTCAGGGCTTTGTCTTGCCTCTGATCCGAGTGTCCCTGAGTGACAAACTTCTTCACCTTTATCACCCTAATTAACTTCTTAATGAGATTATGAAAGCATCTGTAGTCCTCTGTGTCGTGGCCATGGTCTCAGTGATACATACAATACTTTCTTGGATCTTAGAGAAAACCTCTGGCTTTCATTTGTGTGGCTTCCTTGAAGTGCTTTCCATCCTAGATGGCGTCTAAAATTTCTGCATTTGATACCCTCAAAGGGGTAAATCGCAAGCCCTTGAACTCATCATATGGTTGTTCGTAGCATTGCTTCGGCCTTTCATAGTACTAGGCTGGTCGCTGGTCACAGGTCACGGTGCCCACGTGACTTCCTTGCTGACTATTCAGTCCAAACTCTCTACTACCACAAGAGGATTGGTCTTCTTAGTATCGCCATATGATGGATGGTCCTCCTTTAGTTTTGACTCGTTACTTGGGGGAGCTCTCTTATAGGCCGACAATTCTTCTGATTATCGCTTGGGGGTGCTCTCCTCTTCGAGGATATGTTTGTTGGTTCTTTCCAACGTCTTGGGTTTCATTCAGACTGAGGTCATAAGAAAACTTATCGGACTTAAAACCTTGGTTTAAGGTAGCCTGGGCTGCATCAACCCTGAAGTTTTTCACCTCCACATTTCCTTATGGAATTGTTATATGAATGAGCTCGGGCTCTCGTGCTGACCTTGCCTTAGTTGTCACAAGGATTGCATGCTCTTTGTGGGTTTCTGGGCGCTGGCAAATTATGTCAGGAACAATCTCTTAAAATCAGCAAAGTTACTTATGCTCCCAACTGCAAGCACATGGAACAACTTCAAGGTTGACAACCTCAAAGTGGTGAAATATGGAAACAACTTGAATGCGTCTGAGATCTTGAGCAAGCACATGAGCAACTCAAATGAAACGATGATCGATTGGGTATGAACGACCTTTTTAGAACTTCATTGCTGGCAGCTTAAAATTTTTTGGTGGCTCAGCCCACGAGATCTAGTGGGAGAATGAGCTCTCTTGTTGCTGTGAGGCTTCAGCACGCCCAGTTTGTTATCTCTCCACCTACGCTGACCATGTTGATATTGCGAGTTTTCAACCCTCTCCGGACTATGGTTCACTCTCCTGCTGTTGGGCACCAGCGCTACTTCTTGCTAGCGCGGCCAGGGAGGGGGGTGGGGGTTCTGCTCTTAGATGGCTCGTTCTCCAACTATGACTGCGACAACCTTTAAGACGACGATCTGGCCTGGCATCTGGTCCATGATCTGAATTCTCATCTCTTGCAACCCTCGGTGCATGCACTCCTATAGATCTTCTTGGGCATGTTCCACACTGCTTCTTTCTGACAATCCTCTCCTCTTTGCTATCGCTGCGCTCCTCTTATTGTCGACGAAAAAAATCCATGCTCACCACAGTGAAAATTGTTTAGGAGACACACCAAAGGATTAGAGCATGAGAAGGAGAGAGAGAGGGGAACAAAGCAAGCAATATCACAACAAAATCTCGGAACATTTATTCATTAAATAAGCCCCCTATTTATATGAATAAGGGTGTATAATTACATTATGTATCCTTCNTTGCTAGCGCGGCCAGGGAGGGGGGTGGGGGTTCTGCTCTTAGATGGCTCGTTCTCCAACTATGACTGCGACGACCTTTAAGACGACGATCTGGCCTAACATCTGGTCCATGATATGAGTTCTCATCTCTTGCAACCCTCGGTGCATGCACTCCTATAGATCTTCTTGGGCATGTTCCACACTGCTTCTTTCTGACAATCCTCTCCTCTTTGCTATCGCTGCGCTCCAGTGAAAATTGTTTAGGAGACACACCTAAGGATTAGAGCATGAGAAGGAGAGAGAGAGGGGAACAGAGCAAGCAATAGCACAAAAAAATCTCGGAACATTTATTCATTAAATAATCCCCCTATTTATATGAATAAGGGTGTATAATTACATTATGTATCCTTAGAATACATAGATACGAAGATGACATATTAGTCAATACATGAGTTTAGTACTGGAGAGTCTGAAATAGCACTTGCCTGGATAGTGCCTAAAAAGAAAGGAGGGGTTCGACCGGATGAGGTCGAGAGCATGAAATGACGTCCGACTGGATGGGGACGTGAGTCTAAGACGACGCCAGACTGGATGGGACAGGAAGCCTATGATGGCTCCCACCCGACTTTCACCCAACCTTCATAGTCGGGCGCCTATACATTGAATTACCGAAAATATTGCTAGTTGACTCTATGAAAGTAGTTGAGTTTGGTTCGTCCTAAGATTATCTTCCTTCCAACTTGTAAGTGTCGGCCGGCTAAGTAGGAGATTCCGGGTCATATTTGGGGAGTCCCGGGGCGCCATATCGCCTCTTATGCCAGTTCTTTGAGTCTTTTAAGATTCATGCTGACACATTTTTGATGTACAACACCTAAACTGAAGCCATATTTAAAGTCTTTAAGAATGTGCCGAAGGCTTAGTAGCACACCATACAATGCCAATGCAAGTTCTGAAACATCCTAAAAATAGCTTCCATCTGCCTTAGAATTTGCCGCTCGTAGAGCTGGCAAGCTCCCCAATGGAGACATACCCAAGAAACCAATTTTCCTTTCTCCCTTCTCATATAATCCCTAAAAAAAATGTTACTACCATTAATACAACTAGTTTTGGATATTTTGAAAAATGATTATATATTTTACCCTCATTTAAGTTGCTGCAGAAAAAAATTCTAATAACCATTGCAACAACATCCTGAGTAAAATCTCCTGAATTTTCGGGCTACTTAGTACAAATAATCATTGCTTCCTATGCAGGATATGTAAATAGCATTGGCAATTAGTTCTTTTACTTCTGTATCACCCAGCTCTGCTGTTAGCGCGCTCACAACAACACTGTTGAATTGTTCAGACTATGTCGGGAAATCAATAACCTGAGATAAAACAGAGAAGCAGAAATGATTTCTATCTGCTTGCATTACCGCAAATTTACGCACAATTACATTCGAATCCCATCCACACGGCTCGCCGTCGCTTCCTGCATCTAACTATCCTATAAAGCTTCCAACTTCACCACCAACGCTGGTGATACATCCGGCCGGCAAGAGTGAAAGAGGCGGCAATGGAGAATCATACCTGCCGTTGAAGAAGATTGCAAGAGAAGTAGATGTTGGGGACCAAAGGTTAATAGGGATGTGGTAAAATTAAATTTTGTGGTCTGAGATACGTAAATAATGTTGTTTCAGGTGGTATGTATGTAAAAAACTCTATTTTAAAAGCTCTGGTTGAGCTTGAGCTCAAACTCTCCTTGCTCATAATTTCATTTGCGGGCCTCAAAACAATTTAATTTGTTGGGCCTAGTGAGCTCCCCAATGCAGGCCTCAAAACTCCTTGTTCATAATTTTGTATAATGTTATGACATAAAATTTTCACATTATTGTAACAAAATTTTCTAACATGTAATAAATATGTATACTCACTATTAATATTTATTGCATGCTAATAAAACTAAATGCACCAGGGTTGCAAAGAGCTTGGACACTAAATATATTCATTTATGTGGAAAACCTGCATGCAAGCTGCAAAACCTCATCAACTATTAATGTTGGTGATCCCCACACTAGTGTCAATGCTTGCACCAATGTGGCCTTATCTTACTCCATTCTCGTCAGCATTTTTGTTGCTCCCATCGATGTCTTCCAACAAAGAGCTGCTGTCACGATCCCTCAGACGTCGCCAAGCTTATCAATGCTGGAGGCCAATGAACTTCGACGATGACCTAAGTGATCCATCTTATGCTACTCATAACCATCTCATACCCAGAGTTTGTTTGTTCTTTCTTTGTTAGCAATTAAACATAAAAACTAATTCTCTGAATTTATAATATTTATGTGTAGCATTTGAAAATTTAATCAGTTTTGAACACTTCCAACCTAGCTTTTGTGTCCACTGTTTTTGTAGGGTATGATCAATTTTTCTTAAATCCTAGAACTATAATTAAATAATGAATAACTATTTGACTTATGAGGCGTTTTAATATTTATATGAAATTAATATGGCGAAAAAATCTTGTTCTAAATTTATTTTAATGATGGGATAAAATGAACTACATACACTCAACCATAAATAGTGGCAAAATCATAAGAGTTAGGTCTCATTCTACTTGCATATCTTCTTAAGTGAAAATAAGACTATCTCTTTCTCGAGAAAACTACTTTCGGCAAAGAAGCCTGACAAACCGTATTGGTTATTCAATGGATTCTGCCATGCTTTCAATTAGATTTCTTCGATGATTTGACTTGAGATCCTGGTATTAGATGAATTTTTTCATTCACATCAAGATGATTTTTTTTTTATCATTTAGGTTTTAATGAAACCGTATAAGGGCTAAAGAAATAATAATTAAAAATAATAATAGAGATGTCTTTAAACACGGTAACAATTTACCTTAAATAGTTTATTTCTTGACAAACTACTTGGTAAAATTAGTATATCTCAAAATTCTTATATAATATTTATTCTTACTTTTTTTATGAAACTTATTGGAAGATAAAAAGACATTTACAAACATACCACCTAATTCCTATGTACTTACATATACAACAACTAGATTTTATTATTTACATTTATACCGTCAAATCTTTCATATCATATAAAAATATCACTGTTTTAACTTTTAAAAATAAACTAAATATTTTCATGCATAGGTAAAGTTGTACATACATAAGAATTGAAGTTTAGGCGATAAATATATAAATACATAAAAATTAAGTGGTATTTATGTAAATCTTCCAAAAAGAAAAAAAAAGGAAAAAATTCTTTTGTTCAATGAGTGTAACATCATCTAAATAAAAAAAAATTTATTTGCTTTCAAATCGTAGTATATCATATCATATAAGGACTGGCATGATCTAATAAGGACTGGCAGTACCAGTACACTAAACATTTGAGCAAGAAGATACAATTGGGCAAAAATTGAAATCCTAAAGCATTTACAGGGTAGAAGAGAACGCAATACCAAGAAGGAAAATGGGGGAAAAAAAGAGATAAGAATATTATTTAATTTATTTTTCCAGAGAAGATGCAGGCTTTTATAGATAGAAAGATATATGCATAAGAAAGCTAAACATTACATATATGTATTCAAGTTCCTGTGGTCCCCATATCTTAAGAATAAGAGTCATATACTTTATCATGGCCCCTCAAACTATTCATATGGGCTGAGGATATGGTTAGTTTGTGAAACCGAGGAGTAGGAAAAGCTTTAGAGAATATGTTTGTCATTTGATCTTCGGATGCCAGATACGTGAGAATAATTTCTTTTGATCTAATGTGATCTCTGATGAAATGATAGTCTATTTCAATATATTTGGTTATTGTATGAAATACTTGATTGCAAGCAATTGCCATTGCGGAGATGCTATCACAATAGATTGTAGTAGATTCTTAAAGTGTGATATGGAAACCTTGTTAAAGCCTTCTTAGCAGATAACTTTAGTTGCCGCATATTCTAACGCTTTCTATTCAGCTTCCGTAGAGAATCATGCTATAGTCGGTTGCTTTTTCACGTGCCTCGAGAGTATGCTTGGTCCAATGAATGTACAATGCCCTGTGATTGGCTTAGAGTCACTTGAATCACTAACCCTGCTAATATCAACATATGTGTGAAGAATAAGTGAGTCTGTTTGGAGAGGTATGCCCAGATCTAATGTTCCTTTGATGTATCTTAGGAGATGTTTAAGATTTTAGTAGTGGATCTAAAGAGGTTGTTGAAGTTGCAAAGAAAGAGTATTAACAACAAACATGTCAGGTCGGGTTAAAGTCAGGTTTTGTTAAGATCCAACAAAATGCTTGTATAGAGATGGGGTAATAAACGGTTCATGTGTATCTGTGTAAAGTCTCGTTGTGGTAGTTTTGAGAATTAGGATGAGGTTCGAACTCACTCATGCCTGCTCGATTAAGTATTTCCTTGCCATAACTTGCTTGGTTGAGATTAAATAACAACTTTCCTTTTGATTATGTAGATCCATTTGCTTCCAAGGACACGTTCACTAATAGGATGACGAACTAGTTTCTAGATTTTTTTTTTTTTTTTGTAAAGCTTGAAACTAAGCTGTCATGGCTTACTGCAAGTGTTGATATTGAGCAACTTGTTTATATGTAGTAGGCTTGCTTTGAGTGGTTGGAACATGTAAAAGATTGAATACTTTTTTAGGTTGTTTGTACCCTATTTTGGATTGAGTTATCATATGATGTTTCAGTGGTTGTTGGATAAGAGTTTGGTGTTGAATGTTGGATGTGTTTTCAGTTAAAGAATTGGGTGGGAAATGAGATTCAGACGGATGGATAACAGAAGAAGTTGTAGGGATTGAGGTTATAGACATATTTGTGTTTGTTGGTATTGTGGTTAGATTGTTGATAGTGGAAATTGGTATGAGTGTGAGAGGTGAGGATGAGTAAGAAGCCGAACTAGTATTATTATAATATATTTCGTGTTGTTTGTATGGAAATACTGTTTCATTAAAAGTAACATGTCTATAGTTCAACATTTTATCAGTAGAGGGATCAAAACATTTATAACCTTTAATTTGACAACGATATCCTAGAAAGACACATCATAGTGATCTCTGTTGAAGTTTGCAGCTGCAGATATGTGGAAACCAAGGGAACATTCTCACCCATGTAGTTTTAGATGATTGTAGTCAGATATTGAATCATGAAGAAGTTGATAAAGGGATTTGTAAGAAGTGATTTTGGATGGAAGATGATTGATTTGATCCATATGTTGTCTCAATACATAGTGAAGGAGGAAATTTAACATCAGTTAAGAGCTCTCTCGTGGTTTCCATGATGTGACTATGCTTTCATTTAGTGATTCCATTTTGCTAAGGTGTATCCTGACAACTGGTTTGTTGTATGATGTCATAAATTTCAAGAAGATTTTTTAACTAATGACTAGTGTATTCTCCCTCGAGCCAGTTCTTAGAACTTTTATATACTGGTTAAACTAAAGTTCTACTTATTGTTTGAATTTTATAGAGTGAGTAATAACTTCTGATTTTTGTATCATTTGATATAGCCACATATACTTCGTAAGATGATCAATGAACAACATATAGTATTTGTCTCCTTGTATAGAACTGGTTGGGGATGAACCCCATACATCAGAATGAGTGCAAGCTAAGGGAGTATACTGAGTAGTAATAGAATTAATAAATGTATGCAATGACTTTTTGCAGTAAACTAAGCGATGCAAAACGAAATATTATTGGAAATATGTAAATTTGATTGTTGTTTGTTAATGAGTTGAAGAATCTGATGATTTGCATGTCCCATTCGCTGTTGCCATAAATCTGTCTGAATGGTGACTGACACTAGAGCCTAAGAATTGGTGGTAATTGGATATAATCCATTATTGTAGGGACCCTGAAGAAGAATTATTGTGTGGACCAATCCTTTATTTGATATCCATTAGGTTAAAAATGATCAAACAATTATTATCATTTAGATATGGATATTAAATTATATGATATTTGAGGTGTATGCAATAGTTTGAAAAGAATAAGTTTGTAGTGGGTGTGGGCAGAATGTCATTTCCAAAATTTTGAATGGAAAAGATGTTGTCATTGCCAATAAGAACACGCTCGTTACCTTGGTAAGTCTTTAGAAGTTGTAACTGATCATAATTGGTTGTCAAGTGTCATGTCGCTCTTTTTTCTAAATACTAGTCTGAATTGGAGGATGGAGTGGAGGAGCTGAAATAGGGAGTATGTATATTTGACGTAGATATAGATGTAAGGAACTTGGGTTGGTAGTTGATATTTAATTTGTGTCGGCAATTGGGAGTGATGTGACCAAGTTTTTTTTGCATATTTGACAATATATAGATCCTGAAGCTTTGATGTTAGTGTTAGAGAAATTTTAGGATCTTTTTGAATTAATTGGGCTATTGATGGTGTTAGAGAGATCTTAGGATATTTTTAAATTAACTTACACTCTGTTTGGGGCAGCTGCAACTTATCTAGCTTATGCTGATAAGCAGTTTATCTTTATGATCTGCTGATGAGCAGCTGATCCAGATAAGCTGACTGACTGTTTGGTTTGTGCGTTTGGAAAATAACTGATTTGTAGTTGTTTATGGATAAATGATTAGTCAGCCCCTGAACTGAATAAACTGTTTAGTTGTTTGATTACTACAGTTTGAGAACGACTGTGTTACAACTTTATGTGAAAAAAAACAATTTCGGCCATGCACAGTGGAGCTGTTCGTAGCGGTAGTATGATGGTGACAAATTAAACTTAAATTTTTATTGTCATTCAGTAGTATGTTTGTTGATTGAATAAATGCATTTTTATTATAATTCTATCACACTTTGTTCTTTTTTTTGGAAGATTTGCAACATACTAAGCCAATCTTTCTAACCTAAACTTCAATTCGTACATACATGCCAT
Source organism: Phalaenopsis hybrid cultivar (assembly GCA_002079205.1). Lineage (NCBI taxonomy): Eukaryota > Viridiplantae > Streptophyta > Magnoliopsida > Asparagales > Orchidaceae > Phalaenopsis > Phalaenopsis hybrid cultivar. Next base: position 74,049 of record JXCR01136455.1, on the reverse strand, counting down.
CCAATTTGAACAAACAGGAACATTTACAGATTTTTTTTTCCTTCAATGCACATGTGGATCATTTACAAAAATACCAACCAAGGCCTATGTAATTATGTAACTAAAACATACACTTTATTTTTAACATTTATACCACTCAAATCTTTCATATATATATATAAACATATCACATTTTTTAATTTTGAAAAGTGAAATATATCTTCTCATGTATAGGTCAGGTAGTACGTATGTAAAAAGTTTACGACTAGGTGTTAGATATGTGAATACATAAGAATTGAGCGTATGTATGTAAATCTGTCAAAGTATTACAACAATTAACCACTGTTGGACTCAGAAAAAGAAGAAGAAGAATTAGATATAACGGCAACAGAAACTCAAATAAGATGGCCAAACATAGACTCAATATCGCCTCTATTCAAAGTAAATCATCAAATTTTAACAAGTTCTTTAAAGCCAATATGCAATGCGAAGCAAATATCAATCTACAATATCAAATGTCTATAGATTTCAAAGTTCAATTCATGATTTGTATCAGCACATTTGCACTTTTAGAGATATAGAACATATGAGAGTTCTGCAACCCAATTTCTTTTAATTCCTTCCCAGCCGAAGAAGAAGAAGTAATTGCAGATGTGGTTATCTAATTTCGTTCTCCACCATGTAATTCAAGAATGTAAGTACCGAAGAAGAAGAAATGTAGAAGAAGAAGAGGAAGAGGAAGAGCCGCAGACGAAGAAGAGAAATAAATGCTTGTTGAGAAGGACGAAGAAGAAGCTTGCTGAGCGCGATGCCGAACAGAAGCAGGGAGGGAGTCGCGAGCTAGGGCAGACCTCAAAGCTTCTCGGCCGAATGGGGAGTGCGGAGGATCAGCTTCGAACAGCTAGGGCTCTATTCGCTGAGGGTATGTGGGTAAAACGGGCGTTCGAAACACTGATCGGGGGGTTATACCCGCGATCACGTTTTCGTGAAAATACCAGCTTGTTTTTGGGATAATCAGTTAAAACGTGCAAACCAAATGGTGCGGCGACGTTTTTAAAAACACCGCCGCACTTATAAGCTGCCCCAAATTAGCCCTTAGTTATTGATTCCTCTGCCTTTGTAGAACTTGCTCTTATCTTTTAGTGTACAGTTCTAATTGAAGATCAAAATCAATATTCTCTGTCTTTAAATCAGATGAAAGGTTGATTTCATTGTTGAACAAGAGAGCATATAGGTCTTCAAAACTTATAGAGGTCCGTTGAGTTCTTATAGCTATCTTGAATGCTTGATAGAAGGAGTGGAGCTCTTTGAGAATATATAGTATGATATCTTATGTATCAATTTTGAACCCAGGGGTGGATACATTATCGACGATAGTTTTGATTTTCATTAGGCATTGTGTCATTGTAAGATTTTGCATAGAGACATTGTCCATCTTTTTCTTGAGTTGTATAACCCTAACAAATTGGTAACTTGCAATGGTTTATCCAATGTGTTCCATATCTCACTGCAACTTTCCAGATTCCGCACATAGAGTAAAATTGATGCTAAAATAGTTGAGTACAGGGTAGCAACAAGGTTTTGATCTATCAATGTCCAAGTGGTATGAACAAGATTGATTAATGGAATACCTTATTAACTTATAATCATTGGAGCAAGTTGCATAAGTGTTTCATCAAGAAAACCCAAGTATCCATTTACTTTAGTGATCTTGATCATTTGAGATCTCTAGAGTTGTCACCATAGATTTTAAATTTGACATAAGAAATTTAGAAGGGGGAGGAATGAAGGTTTCAGATATTCAGAGATGTACCATTCCTTCATGTATGTTCAAAGATCCAGAATTGTCCACGGCTGGGGGGCTTAAAGAAGCTCTGATGATCTCAAGCTTAGGGAGGATGCTATTACCACAGCTCTGATACCATGAAATCCTGATGCTTTTATAGGAAAGAGGAACATAATATCAAGAAGGTGAAATGGGAAAATAAAGATGATAATATTATTCATTTTATAATTTTAGAGTTGATACATTGCAAGTATTTATTGGTAGAAAGATATACCCTTTAGAAAGCTAAATAATAAGTGAAAAATACAAAGGTATTCAAGTTCTTGTGGTCATATCCTTTATCAAAAATAGCATTTAATTTTAATAAAATGTTTTATTATTATTATTTGAAAAATTAATTATTACACTTTTTAGGTTACAATTTCTATTTTTGTCTTTCATTGTGATAAATATTGTATTATCAACTAAAAAAAGATAATTATTTCATAAGAGTGACATTACTGGCCAATATTATAAAGCTAATAATCTTCTTGACATATGTTTAGAACTTTAACTTGATGTCCTCCTTGCTCTTTTTATTGTGAATACTATACTTTTGGCTTATGGGTATACTAAAATTTATTATTCATGTACATATAATAAATCTTGTGAATCATAAGCTAAGAGCTTCTGCTTACCGTTGGGAATTGTAAGGCCCATTAGCTTTTGGTATAATTTTTTGAGCACTTCATCCTTTAGTTCATCCTTGATGTGTCGTTAATAATTTTTTTTTTTTATGTTGCATGAATCTCGAGATATTTTTGAGAAAAAAAATTTCAGATTCAAATTCAAGATTATTTAGAGCTCCAATTTCAACAAGTTTACAGTCAATCTGAGCGTCTCTATATGTCTAACACTATGATACTAAAATTGGTCCTATATGAGTCTGATCAAGAATAGATCAAGCCATTAAAGTTCATTTGGATGCTCCAGATTGTTAATTAGATGGTCCAATGAATTCCAATTTGACATATTTACATTCAAATCAAGGCTCTTGACGAGAAGAATCCAATGAGTCCATGCTCCTTTAATTCTGAGGTCATTAGGCCCTCAAATCATTTAAAAAATGCTATTTGATCAAGAATGATCAATATAGATCATCCGATCAGGTGATTACGAAAATTATTTGCCAAATAATCAAAATGCCTCTCCCCAAAGGCTAAATATAACCCCTCTTTTCACTCAAGGAAGAGAAGAATGTGTCAAATTCAAGTGCTTTTCTATACAGAAATTCGACAATAAATTTCATCCTCTATAGCCTTCGATCACCGTCGACCATTGCCACTGACCGCCGTGGACACTGGTGGTCAACCACTGCTCCCCGTTGTTGACAAACTCGGTTGTATAACAACATAACTTTGAATAAAATGCAATCATGTAACCTGAATATGGGGGCAACAAAATATCCTTCACATGGTGTGACGAGTAATGCCGTTTTGAATATCCGAAGATTATACCCGACAACAATTGCTTACAATCGCTATATTAAAAAATGTGGTGATCTTCTCTGGACTCTTGAAGTTTTCTATACGTCATATACCAACAAGTTTTTTCCATAATACAACATAATAAATTTGATAGAATGGTTGCAAACATCAACTAATTTAGTACCCTCTATGCCTTACATGGCTAATTGTTATCATTAAAGCCTTCCACAACAACTTCTATGGCCAACTAACTATCTTCCAGTACACACTACAACTTGTGTGGACAATTACTACTGTAGCTTCCCACTAAGGCATACAGGGTAAATTGTTTTCCTTACAAACTTCCACTAAATCTCCTTAATAAACTGATGCTTTTACAGTGACCCACTATGTCTTATGCGGCCATATACTATTATTGCTTCTTACTATGACTTATGTGGCTAATTGTCATCATTATAGCTTTCACTACAGCTTGCGTGGCCAACTGATGCTTTTGCAACGACTCATTATGACCTTCGTGGCTNATGAATAATCGAGATCTCTACCCCTCGCTCTGCCGCTGCGGCTTCCATAATTCGCTTGGTTGCAGAGGCTCTCGCTTCTCAATATGGGGAAAACACGCGGTATGGGAGCTGAATGGAAGAAGCCTTTTTCTGGGTCTTCTCATGCAAAAGGCATTGTGTTGGAAAAAAATTGCATTGAGGCTAAGCAACCCAACTCTGCTATCAAAAAATGTGCTAGGGTTCAATTGATCAAGAATGGCAAAAAGTTTGCAGCCTTTGTTCCAAATGATGGTTGTTTGAACTACATCGAGGAAAATTATGAAGTATTGATTGTTGGATTTGGTTTTAAAGGGTATGCTGTGGGAGATATTCCCGGAGTTAGGTTCGAGGTTGTGAAGGTTTCTGGTGTGTCTCTCCTGGCTCTTTTAAAAGAGAAGAAGGAAACGCCCAGATCTTAGTCTGTTACGTCTTTCACTGTTTGGGGAACTTATTATTGATTAGCTTCATCGTGTTTTTACCCTTACTTTTTAACTTTTTCTTTAAGATCTATCTATTAAAGAGACAGTTTTGGAGTTTAATATATATATATTGGCATTTCTAATCTTCCCTCCCGCCTTTCATGACTCCCTCACGCTCGGTAGCAAGACAAATTTCATCCGACGTCCGGATAGGAAAGGAGGTAAGCTCGCTCTCTTCCTCTCAGACTCTGAGAATGTCGAACTCGCTTCTTCCTGTCGTCTCTCTCTGGTGGGGGAATTCTTGTATGGTCATTCGAAGTTGGAGTTCTTTTGGAAACATTTTGAGCTCATGAAACTAGTTGGCAGCTGGAAGATCGATCATTTGGATGGAAGGCATATTTTGATTCAATTGTCCAATGAGGAGGATTATACTCATTTTCTTGCCTGGCGTCTGGTTTGGTTCGATGATTTTGCGATGAAAATATTGAAGTGGTCCGTCGATTTCGACCCCAAAGCTGAAGCGCCGATTATTCCTGTATGGCTTATATTTCTTGGTTTGAAGGTTCATTTGTTTAATCATGAGATTTTGTTTTCGTTAGCTGCTATGTTTGGGAAACCTCTTAAGTTCGATGCCCCCACCTACACCTTGTCGAGACCGTCTATGGCTAGGGTCCTGATTGAACGAGATGTTACCTTACCTCCACCTTATGAGGTTTGGCTCAGTTCAGCGCATAATGGTTACTAGCAACAGGTAATTTTAGTGCAACACCTTTCTTACTGTACTCATTGTTGCATGTTTGGTCATGCCCCAGGTTAATGTTTTCGTTTACACCCTAAGTTGCAGAAGCGGGGTGTTACGAAATAGTCTAATATCGAGCAGCCTTATTTGATTCCCATTGTTAATGTGGAGGAGGTTTCGGGCGTTGTTCCTGCCGTGACTATCTCCCCTCCTGTTCGTTGTCAAGATTTGGCCCCTACTATGGGTCGTGATACTGATTTTGAAACTCCTGTGTTGCCTATCGAACAAATTAATCTTATATCTTCTCATGATGAGAGAGACGCTCGGGCTCTTGTTCTGCCTAGGATGCGGTCAACTACTGTTGTTAATGCTGATGGGGTGCGGCTTTCTTCGCTTCCTCATTTTGATGCATTGATTCTTCCTGAAAATACCTCCTTACAACCATATCATGCTACTGTGCTTTCTGACACTCCTTTGGAGGAGATTTCTAAAATATTGAGGGATGAATGACATGTTCAAAAATCATAAGTATAGAAATGATTTGATGGATGTGAATCACTATTATCCAGAAGGAGACAAAGAACGAACCCGGACTAGATCTTCTGGGAAGGGTAAAATGTCTATTCATGTTTAATGTCTTAATTTGGAATGTCAGGGGAGTTGCAGATCCTCACTCCCTTAGTAGATTTAAATTAATGACAATGATCCATAGAGTTTGTATTTTCTCTATTCTGGAACCTTTGGTCTCTTTCTGGATGATCGTATTTTGGGTAAATTCAAATATTTATCTTTCTTTGCTAATTACTCTAATAAAATTTGGTTGTTTTGGCGGAAGCATATCACAGTTAATGTAATCACTGATGATAGACAATTTCTGCATCTCTCTTAATATGGAGGAATTCTCTGGTTGCTTTACTTTCTTTTATGCTAGGTCTTCAAATGTTGCAAGATATGATCTTTGGCACAAACTATCTAGTATGGGAGCTTTAATCCAAGGAAATTGGATGGTGGGAGGAGATTTTAATATGATTATGCATACTCAAAGAAATTGGGAGGTAGGAGAGTTGATCCCAATTTAATAGATAATTTCAATGGGGCTATGGATTTGGCCTGCATCTCTGATTTGGGGCTTGTTGGTTCCAAGTTTACTTGGAAAAGGGGCAAACTTTTTGAGCGTCTCGATAGTTGTTTTGCTAATTAATCATGGGTTTCCTCTTATGGCTTCTCTCAAGTTCAGCATCTATATAGATCTGGGTTTGATCATAATCCCCTCTTATCCTTTCATTTTCTCAAAAATGTCTCCACTTGTCACTTTCGATATTTAAATATTTGGGCTAGACATGATGATTTTATGAGAGTTGTTGCAACTAATTGGAGATGTGTTGAGGTGGGTAATGCTTGGTTTACTCTTTGGAAGCTACATAAAAAGGTGGCTTTTGCTTTAAAATCTTGGAAATGGGATGTTTTCGGTGATGTACATGCTAGAGTCAAGAGGGCTGAGTAGAGGGTTACTCTGTTATAGGCTCTGGATGAATCTTCTGTTGATATTGTTCCTGATCTGCAGGAGGCTCACAAAGAATTATTGGAGGCCTCCCTTTGGGAGGAGGAGCTTTTGCAACAAAAAGCAGAGGAGGCTCATTTTTCTCAAGATGATAGAAATACCAAGTATTTCCATGCTTGCATTAAACAACGTCGGGCTACCAATACTATTGTTAGAATTAAAAATGCTAATGGTAATTGGATTACTTGGGATGAGGAGTTGGGTGAGAGCGCTGTCCATTATTTCTCCAGCCTGTTCGGAGCTTGTGAGACTTCGGGTTCTATTGGGGCTTATGCATTTGATGATGTGCATCATTACATGGAGGATCTTGACCTTCGTGGTATTCCCTCGGCTGAGGAAATATTTTTTGTCCTCTCGGAAATCAATTGTAACAAAGCTTCTGATCCTGATGGTTTTACCTCTGATTACTATATTGGGGTATTGTGCAGAAAGAGGTTGTGGAAACTATTCAGAGTTTTTTTAGGGGTGATGCACCTGAAATTATTTCTCTGCCGCTACTCTTGTCCTCATTCCCAAATCTACTCAAAAAATCACTTGGGATCATTTTAGACTTATTTCTCTGACATCAGTTGTGTCTAAAATAATTAGTAAACTGTTGGTTAGACGGATTCAATCTCACCTTCATCTTTTGATCTCTCCGAATCAATCTGCTTTTATCCAAAGTCGTGGGATTACGGACAATATTATGCTTGCTCGGGAACTTGTTGTGGATGTTGATAAGAGATGTAGAGGAGGCAACATGGTCACTAATTTGGATATTCATAAAGCTTATGACTCTGTTAGTTGAGATTTTATTCTTCATGTCCTCACTTTCATCTTTTGATTTCTCTGAATCAATCTGCTTTTATCCAAGGTCGTGGGATTACGGGCAATATTATGCTTGCTCGAGAACTTATTCTAGATGTTGATAAGAGATGTAGAGGAGACAACATGGTCACTAAATTGGATATTCATAAAGCTTATGACTCTGTTAGTTGATATTTTATTCTTCATGTCCTCAAGGCTCAGGGGTTTTCTCGGGCATTTTGCAAACTTTTACATTCCTGGCTTCAATGTAATAAATGTAGTCTTCTCATCAACGATCATTCTCGTGGGTTCTTTAGTGCGGTGTGGGATTAAGCAGGGTGACCTCTTATCCCTTACGATTTTCATCCTAATCTTTGATTACTTATCTTGCCTTATAAATGAACTTTTTAGGCAAACTCCCACTTTGTGTTATGCTCATAAATCCAATACTTTGGTAACACATTTGGCGTATGTGTATGATATTATTTTGTTTTCTAATGCTAGTTACAAGCGGTAAGGAAAAAATATCGGTTACTGGAAGATTTCCAATCTGTTTCTGGGCTTCTATTTAGTGCAAATAAATGTCATTTATGGCTAATGCACGTTGGATTGCCAATTTCACTAGTTTCTCTGTCTCTACTCTCCCGCTAAAATATCTGAGGGTTAACTTACTCAAGGGCAGAAAAGACAGACTCAGTTTGATGAGGTGGTGGAAAAGGTGTGGAAAAGAATTTTTGATTGGAAAAACAATTTCCTATCATTTGGTGGTCGAATTACTATGCTTAAGAGCATCCTGCAATCTCTTCCTTTGTATGCTTTACAAGTCATCCAAATCCAAAAGAGCATCCAATTGATCCTTGAAAGATTGTTTAACAAGTTTTTATGGGTAAAAAATCACTCTGGTAGAAGATGGATGTCTTGAAAGAATATTAGCAAACCAACTTATGCTGGTGGTTTGGGGTTCAAATCACTTCATCACATTGCTGATATAAATCTTTTTAAACTTTGGTTTAAATTTCGGAAAGGGGACTCCTTATGGGCTATGTTAATTGGCGGTTGGGTGACTCTAGGGTGTGGAAGAGATTGCTTCAAATTAGAGAATGGGCCAAGGATTTCATTTACTAGGAGGTGGGTCGTGGGAACATTTCTTTTTGGCATGAAACTTGGTCCCATGTTACGCTAGACTTGAGGGATGCGCGATATGCTAGCCTTCTTGTTTGTGACACGTGGGTTGATGGTAATTGAAATTTTCTTCTTCTTGTCAGTCTGGTGTAATCGGAGGGGGCTAATTTTATTGCTTCAATTCCTTTGGAGCCTCATTCGCAAAACACTCCGACTTTGAAATTGTCCTCCTCATGTTCAGTCACCAAGTCCTTATATTCTGCTCTACATAATTTTAATAAAATTTCCTGGGGAGAGAGTGTTTGGAGTTGGGCTTTAACTCCCTCCATGTTCTTCTTGGTTTGGAGGATCTTTCACTTTGTTATTCCTTGTGACGATATTTTGAAATTGAAGGGGTTGAGACTTGCTTCGCTTTGTTTGTTGTGCAACGCGTCAAAGGAGTCTAGTGGCACCTTTTTTTTATGTCCTTATTCACGGTTTATTTGGCGGAAGGTTGGTCTTTGGTTTGGTATTAATTTGTCTCCTGGTCAGAATCTACTTGGCACCATTCAAGTTTGTAACCCGGATCGGAAACATAAACATTTAAATAATTTAGTCTTACATTATTTGTTGGTTTATTTGGATGACCCGTAATGATATCAAGCATGAGGGTAAAATCATTCTGAGTACAAAGGTTTTTGCATATATCATTGCTTATGCTAACAAATTTTGTAAGGTGGGAGTTGCTAAAGACAGGTTTTTCTCGGGCATTTCATATTTTGAATCTATGAGGCTAGCGGTTATGGTTGGGGGGAGGATACCGCAACTCCCCGTTTTGGTGAGATGACGGCCTCCTCCCACAGGGTGGGTGAAGATTAACACCGATGAGAGCTGAAAAACTTGCAATGCTGGTCGTGGGGGCATTGCTAGGAATAATGTCTGGGACTGTATTCTCTTCTTTTCTTCTCCCTGCTTCTCTGATACTCCTCTTGAAGCGGAGGCTAGGGCCATGTTGATGGCTGTCATGATTGTTTATCTCTTAATTGGCAGCTTATTATCATTGAGAGTGACTCCCATATTTTGGTTGATATTCTTGCTAGTGGGGCTGATGCACCATGGGATATTCTCTATTGTATTAAGAGAATTAAACTCATATCCTCTCATTTTTTTGTGGATGCTCCTTATGTTTGTCGTGATTGCTCCTGGTAGCCTGGCCTTTTGGTTAACCTTATTTATCTGTATTTAGTTTCATATGAGTTTCTTGTGCCATTTTTTTGCACATTACTCTGATCAGTATATGGTTAATTTTATGGTTACGGGATAATTTTCTAGTATGGAAGCATTTGGCTAGTTTGGGGTCGGTTCTTGTACTTATCCCCTTTTCTACTCATACTATTGATTCTATTATTGTTTCTGTTTTTTGCTCTATGGTATTAGGCTGTTTTGTTATTGTCACTGCCTGTTTGGTTTCGACATCTGGGTCCCTCTCTTGCCCGGTTATGCTATTGCTCTATCTCTTCAATTACTGTTGGTTGGCTTACTGTTTTCGCTCCTTCTGGCTGAGGCTTCTGCTTGGCAAGGACTGCACCGTGGTGTACTGGAGTTTCGTCAAGGCTCACTCTTTTCTCCATGTATTCATGAGGGCTCTTATTGTGATTGGATTGGGTTCCCTTGTTCTTACTTCTATACGCTTTGGTTTTCTTTGCTTCGGTGTACATGCTATACATTTTGGTTCTCTTTTGCTTCGGTATAGATGTATGGGTTTATTGGTATTTACTTATTTCTTTGTTTTTTGGGCGTTGAGTTGTAATGATGGAGATGGAACTGGGGCTGTCAAAACGGCTCGTTGTTCGCGAACAACTCGTGTTCGGCTTGTTAATTTTGTTCGATAAGTTAACGAGTCGAACACGAACTAAGATGTGTTTGTTCGTGTTCGGCTCGTTTTGGCTCGAAATACTACTCATCAAGTTTATATACATATATATATATAGTAGTATTTTAAAGAATCTAATTGACTACAAGGCTACAAATATTTATAATCAATTAAAATATTGATTAAGAAAATAGAATAAAAATTATTAAATTAGATTCAAATGATGTTTTAATATAAATAATAATTTTTAAATCTTGCTCAAACCCTTATTGTCTTGTTTTATGGCTACATAATTAGGGTTGTTAAAAGAACTCTTTGTTCGTGAACAGCTCGTGTTCGGCTCGTTAAGCAAACGAGCCGAACACGAACACACTTTTTGAGCTCGAAATATAAACACGAGCTGAGCATGGCTCGCTCGTGTTCGGCTCGTTTACACCCCTATTGTTTAGTCATCTGGCTCTTCACATGGGCATCATCCACGTAGGCTTCAATTGACTTTTCTTTTTTATTAGTAAAAATTAAATTAATCAAGCGCTAGTATGTTGCCCCAGTGTTCTTAAACCTAAATGACATTACATTATATATAAAAAAAAAATCTTCAACAGTTATGAAGGCAGTCTTCTCGGCGTCGGTTGGGTGCACNAAATTAAATTAATCAAGCGCTAGTATGTTGCCCCAGTGTTCTTAAACCTAAATGACATTACATTATATATAACAAAAAATCTTCAACAGTTATGAAGGCAGTCTTCTCGGCGTCGGTTGGGTGCATNACTATTGTAGTTATCGACTCTAGTCATTATGACAAAATACCGCCTTTTATAACTACTACCTTCGNACAAATGAGCCACCCAAAGTTTCATATTTTGCAAAAAGAGCACCAAAAATATTTCAAATTTCACAAATGAGCTACCCAAGAGCCTTCATATTTTGCACAAAGAAAGCCCAAATATTTCAGATTTCATAAACGAGCCACCCAAAAGCTTCATATTTTGCAAAAAGAACACCAAAATATTTCAGATTTCATAAACGAGCCACCCAAGAGCCTTCATATTTTGCAAAAAGAACACCAAAATATTTCAGATTTCATAAACGAGCCA
>JXCR01136455.1:19245-31213 GCA_002079205.1 Phalaenopsis hybrid cultivar | reverse complement strand
TATATATATATATATATATATATACATACATACATACATACATATACCATCTTTTAAAATGTAATTTTATAGTATTTTTTTGGTAGAACTTGCGAAAATAAATATTTGCACATATTCGATTTCTTTTACACACTGGATTTTGTCTAGTTCTAACACATTGCGTAATTTGGGGCCATATCTACTCAGCGCTGGTGTGCTGTCTGCTCTGCTGTCCTCCACTGCCTTATGTTATCGGTTGACTTGCGGTAGTTTGAAATTGCTCGCGGCAAGACCAACAGAACTTACTCCTGTTGCCTTTAAATTATTGATAAAATAACTGAATTAAAAGTATATTCATTTTACAGATCGCCGCCGACTTGAATGTAGAGTTCAAACATTTTGGAGGACGTAAGGACATGAGTAGTGCAAAACATTTTATCCATCTGTATTACCCTAAAATATTTATGTCTTTAATTAATATACAAGTTTCACTGAGAGCTACTTATTATACAAAGTGCTATTTTCACGCGTATGTTGGAATGATATTGAGTATTATAAGAAAACACAAGCATTTAAATGTTAAATATAAAATTATATAAAAAATTCTATGATATATGAGTTAGAATTGTGTTATGCAAAAAAAATGCAGAAACGAAGAAATTCACACAACAAAAATTAAAAACGAAAGATTTATATGGTTCAGTGTTAAGTTGATACACCTACGTTTACGAGGAGGAAGATTTCATCTGCTCCGGATAGAAGAAAGAAAAATGACAAAGGGATACAACTCGCACTTCTCGCCATTTCTTTCTCATGAACCCTAAGTCCTTTTATAGAGGACGATTATGACATACAAGTAAATAAAGCCAAAATGCCAAATTACCCCTAATTACAATAAAAGTCATAAATACAACAATCTTCACCTCATCTCTTATTTACAAATAAGTGGGAGATGACCAAATGAGTTCTAAACTCCAATTCAGCTACGCCAAGATTGTTGTCAACGTATCCCCCCTTCAGAAGGGATCAAGTTTCACGTAGTTTTTCAAAATGTAAGTCTGGCCAATCAGTCTTGAGCTCGAATGTTCACAAAACTCCTGTAGTATGTGAACTTCTAAGCTGGTAGTACCTTCGTGAGCATGTCCGTTGGATTTTCCTTCGTATTTATCTTCTTCAACATAATCGTGGCATCATCAATCAAGTCCCAAACAAAAGTGATACATCAATTAATGTGTTTGGTACGAGCACGATGAACTAAGTGGCTTTGTGGCCAAGAATATTACACTCTGATTGTTAGAGAACCCTTTCAGAGACTCCTAATCAACTCTCGAGTCATCCAATAGACTTTGCATTCATATTGCTTCGTTCATCACCTTCATGTTTGTCATGTACTTAGTCTCTGTAGTAGACAAAATAAAAGTAGACTGAAGAAATAACCTTCAACTGACTGGACCTCCTGCCAATATGAATAACTAACAAGTTGTTGATCTCCGTCTATCCCTATCACCCGTACAGTCTGAGCCAGTATAGCCTACACACAAATTAGCAATAGATGACCGTCTCTTAAACACTAAAACAACATCAATTGTACCCTTCAAATACTTCATAATACTTTTAACAACCTATTAATATTTACTCCTTAGATCATGCATTAACCTGCTCACAACACAAACTACTTTTGTAATATCACGTATAGTACAAAACATGCCATACATTAGACTGCCCACTGCACTAGCATACGAACCGATCACAATTTTTTCCTTTCCCGATCATTTTTAGAACATTGATCTAAAATCAACTGATGGTGAGATGCAATGGGTAGACTCACTTCCTTTCTTGTGTCAACAACCTCAAGTTTCTTCAGCACCTCCCAATCATATGCTCCTTGTGAAGCCAAATCTTGTCAGCTGCCTTGTCCTTAAGATTATCCATGTTAAGAATTCTGTGAGTTTCACTTAACTCCTTTTTTTTGAAATGTTTAGATAGTTAATTCTCAATCTTGTTAACATCAATTTGACTAGCAGATGCATTAAACATTTCATCAACTTGTAGAAACAAGTAAATGAACTCACCATTTACCAACTTCTTGAAATATGCATAATGATCATACTGGCTCCTCGTGTACGATTGTCTCCTCATAGGCTAATCAATTTCTTTATACCACCACCGTAGGGATTGCTTCAACCCATACAAAAACTTTTTCAGTTTTCAAATCAAGTCTTTTGATGCTCCATATCCAGGTGGCTGAATATGTAGATCTCCTTTTGCAGTTCTTGTTGTAGGAATGCAGTCTTCACATCAAGCTACTCCAAGATCAGATTGTAATATGTTACAAGTGCTAAGAGAACATAAACTGAGGGATGCTTGATCACCGAGGAGAGCACCTTATCATAGTCTATCCCTTCTTATTGCGCAAAGTTTTTTGCTACTAATCTTGCCTTGCACCACACATTAGCTTCATGAGATCCTTCCTTCTTTACATACACACAATTGCACTCGATAGCTTTCATTTCCGGAAGAAGTTTCACCTACCTCCAAGTAGCATTTTTTTGAAGAGACTCTGTATCATCATCCATTACCGCTCTCCAAAGATCACAATCTGGGCTCTCTACACTTCTTTCTAGTGATAAGTAACTTCAGCTTCTACGGCTGAAAGTGCAAATGTAATGTGATCCCTCAACCATGCTGGTATTGGGACATTCTAGCGTTTGATCCTGAAGTGAAGCCTCTCCAACATGAGCTAGTTGCATATGACACCATATTGGTGTTAGGAGAATTATCAGCTATAACAACCATTCCTGTCACTATATTTCCCTAAAGATAGTAGAATTTGTGATGATGAACTCCCTTCAAGAAAATAATTGTTCCACAAAATATCTTTATATTCATTCTTTTTTGTGAACTAATTGTAGTTGTTGGCTTGTTTTATCATCTTCGCATAATTCTTTTTCCAAATAGTCTCTCCGAATAATGAAGATGATTCAAGGAAGAGAGGAACCGAAAAGAAAGAGAATATGATGAAAATCGACAAATAATTTAAAAAGAATGTGCAGAATTTTCCTAAGGTAACATTGGCGCGATTGCACAAAACCATACGTCGAAAATGAGATCGGATCAAAAATGTCTCAGAATCATATCTGTGAAGAAAACACTACGAAAACAAGTCACAATCAGATATTCAAGTTTTTGTGCTTGTTCAGGGTTCAAAAGTACTTCTAAAGGAACATGTTCCTTTGATTAATTACACTTGTGGAATGCCTATGAACACTCTCGATAAAAAAGGGTATTGTTTACAAAATTTATAACATTCGATAAATTTTTTTTTTTTTGCAAACTAAAAGATTTTAATCATTCAAGTGAGGGGATCCTGATGCTTTAGACACTTGTATCGGGTCATAAGGCAGAGGTTGAATCACCATATCCACTACAGAGTGGTGACGCCTAGGCATGAGGGCCCATGAGACGATATCAACAAAATTTTTAAAGGAATGATGGGGCCCAAAAGAGGTGTCAACTGGAAGGGAGGAACCCCTAAGTAGGTGGAGATATTCAGTTCAGGATACCATGGATTTGTCATCCTAAGCTTTGGAGGCCCTATGTCTACCTGGTCATGAAAGTAGTCGACCCAACCAAACTAGAGATCTCTTGTCAAGAATCCATGAATTGCATTGTCGAAAGAGATATCAGTTGCCTTAAGTTTGAAAGAAGAAAAAAACTAGTTCTTATGACCCTCTAAGAGGTAGAATTTGTAAAAGATGAGACTTATACACGTCAATTAAATGACGGAGATGTCACTGAAGTGAAAGGAACAGAGAGGTCCAGCTACAAAGCCGAAACACTCTCACAAAGGACTTACACCTCCATCTGGGTCAGGGTAGTCTCTAAGACCCTAGTCGTACTATACAACATTCTATGTAGAAATTTATGCTTGGCCAAGTCGATTGAAGGAACATTGGGGCTCCTCCTTAGAACATGGAATATGATGTAATTATTTGTAATTAAATTTAAATGTGGAGGCCCTATTAGGGATGATTTGGGTAATGTCATGCAATCCAGCCCATTTTAAGTATGGTCAGACGACTATGCATGAAAGTAAAAGCAGTAAGAAATTGCTTAAAGTTTGGATATTTTAATCCTAAATTTTGATTCATCTTGAATTTTTTATTATTAGGATTTTTTTGTAGAATATGCTTTAAGTTTTGAGCTGAACACTTGACAATGATGACATCGCTTGGCATAATCTATGCAATTATGGGTCATTGAAGGCCAATAATATCCAAGCCTCTTGATCCTGACTTTCATCTTGAGATGACTAATTGGTCCCACATAGGCCGTTATGACCTCAGCCAAAATATTTTGGATCTCATCTTTCCCAACACATCACAACCACATTTAGTCAAACGAGCACCAGTAAACGTTTCCATTCAAGATGGTATATGACAATGCTCTCTTTTGGATTTGGGCAGCTAGAGAGTGATCATCAGGGAGTGTTTCCTTTATCATATACAAGATAATGGTCTGACGCCAATCAATACTAGGCTCATTAAAAGCAACAAAGATTGCTCAATCATTACTCTAAGGGGCAGCCTCTGAAGGCTCGAACTTACTGGTGACAGGACCCTTGAGATCGAATAAATGTGGTGTGAAAGCATGTAATGTCTCAGCTTCTGAATTGTAAATATCAATGTAAAATAGTGTTTATCGATTGGTGGCTATTTCATTTTAGCTGGGATGAAATGTGTAATAAGATAGTACATAGTATTTTCTTTCTACTCCTCGTTAACTTGCACTAACAGAACGTCAATTGACTCATCAAGAGCGACGATGGATAAAATAAGGGGTTTTCATGGAACAGGGGCAGCCAAAACTGGTGAATTCAACAAGTAACGCTTGATATCATCGAAAGCGTCTTGACATGCTTTATGTTGTGGAAATGGGCATCCCTTTTGGTCAACACTAAAAAGGGTATGCAATGCTCGGAGAGATTTGAAATAAACCTCCTAATAAATGCAAACTTCTCCTGAAGGGAGTGCAACTGCATCAAGCCTTTAGGAGACTCCAATTCTATGATGGATTTGATCTTGTTAGGGTCAATCTCGATATTCCCATGTCGGACTATGAAGCCCAAAAACTTCTTAAAAGAAACATCGAAAGCACACTTCACTGGGTTCATCTTCAGACAGTATTTTCTAAAGCATTAAAAGACGGCCCTTAGATCTTAATGATGATCCTCTTCGGAACGACTCTTTATCACTACACCGTCAATATAGGACTCAACCTCACGATGTAGCAAATTATCGAAGATACGGCCACCCTTATAACAGAACTACAATAAAGTCATCTCTCATCTTAAGATGACGCCGCGGTGCAAATTTCCAAATATCACAGTTTCGCTTGACAAATTTTATTATACCAAAACATTCCACCCATTGTTCTTGAGGATCCACACGCAGAGTTATGCTTTGAAAAATCTATAGTTTTGTCAGAAGGAGAACCTGTAGTTCTATGCGTTTTCTTACTTCACAGCTAAACTTTAAGGGTAAGAGATGAAAGAAGTGGGTGAGAAAATTACAATGATCGACGTGATTGTACAAATAATAACTACAAATATTTGTACAAATAATAACTACAAATATTTTGAATTGGATTTGTGATTAATAATAAGCTAATGAGTTTTAGTGGGTTAAACGTACGTATGTCATTGTAATCAAGTCATTAAACACTTAAAATTATGGGGGAATATGTATCGACGGGTGCAGACAAGCTTCATGCGTGCCAGACAATTTGCAGCGATAGAGTGACAGACTATTATTTTAGTATTGTACGAAAGTTCAATACACACACAGATGAAAGAAAAAAATAGTGATAATTTCAGAAATTTTTATGTGGAAAACCTGTAAGGGAAAAACCACGTGGTCTGACCCAGTTGCGAAAATCCACTATTAATTGATGATTACAGAAATCTCATCTCTTGTCCCACAGACGGAAAATGGTAACTATATTTTTCAGATTACAACATCGACTGACGGCGTCTGGTTGGAGGTGATCGATGGTGGTTAATGCTGGTGGATGACGGTTGGCGGATGTCGACAACGGTTGGCGGTGGTCGACGGCTGTCGGCGGTGATGCTGAGCTGCAGCTTCTCCTCAAGGCCTCAGACTCTCTCTCTAAATTTCAGCTTCCTCTCATGTGAGAGGTGGGAGTCTATTTATAGTGTTCTGGGTGCAATTAATGCTGGAATATCAATCATTTTGATCGGATGGTCCAAAGAGTTTTCTCTGATCATGCCGTGTTTAATGGATGTTTGAGTGTCTTAATGATGTTGAAATTGAGTGATATTGGTCTCGTTGGATTTGTCTTGTCAAGCCGCTCGATTCGAGTATAAATTTGCTAGTGTCGACATCTGTTTGATCTCCTAAATGTGTCTAGAATTCTTTCAAGGGTTGTTTAATGACTTGATATGAGCTAGATTTGACTCGGATTGAACNAAATTTGCTAGTGTCGACATCTGTTTGATCTCCTAAATGTGTCTAGAATTCTTTCAAGGGTTGTTTAATGACCTGATCTGAGCTAGATTTGACTCGGATTGGATTAATTTTTATATCATTAGACTTATCTCATTGAGCCAGTCAGTTTTACTATAAGTTTGTTGAAATCAGAGCTCTGGATGACTTTTTATCAAGATTTAAATATTTCTTGCTTAAAATATTGTCTTGAGATTTGTGTTATACTTCGAGATTCATGTCAAATGATGAAAATTTATTGGTGACGTATCAAAACTAAGCTTGAGCGAGTTCATACTTGATTCCTTAAAAAATATTATTATTCATATTCGGTTCGTTAATTTATCTAGAGCAAAAAAAATTATTCATGTTCGGCTGGTTTGTTTAGCGAGCCGAACCTGAGCTGTTTGCAAAGAATGAGACGTTTTGACATCCCTAAAAGTCATGCGGCCGTAAGATGGTAGAGGTATGGGTGAGATTTAAATTTTTTTTTGATATTAAATTATTCATTTAAATTGAATTAAATATATCTATTTTTTTAATTAATAATTTTAATTGATTATAAATTATTGTAGCTTTAAATTATTTANCCGATCTATATATATATATATATATATCTAGTTAAAACGGCCTAAACACGAACTAAAGTTTTGTTCGTTCGTATTGGACTCATTTATATATTGAGTTCAAAAAATTTTTTGTGTTCAACTTATTTTCTTAGCGAACGACTGAACGCGAGCTGTTTATGAACAATGAGCAACTTTGGCTGCCCTGTATGTATCAAACTAAATTAATTAAAGGCGTGTTTATTCTACTTTTTGTTCAGATATCTAACCGCATCAGATTCTCCTGCGTTTGAATCACCCATTATCTGGATCACGATTAGAACCGCGACATAAATTTTCCTATTATCCCGACAATAACGATTGACCTGAGTTCCGCTTTCACATTGTGATTTTAAACGCGATGCGCACCACTTAGGGTTTGTTTGGGGCAGCCACAGCTTATCCAGTTTATACTGATAAGCAACTTATCACGATAATCTGCTGATGACCAGCTGGTCTAGATAAGCTGACTGGCTGTTTGGCTTGTGCGTTTGAAAAAAAAACGGATTCTGGATAAATGACCAATCTGCTCCTGATCGGGATAAACTGTTTAGCTGTTTGGTTTGTGTGTTTTGTAAACAGCTGATTTGCAGTTTTTTTTTTACAAATTCACCTACCCTCTTAATTCAACCATAAAGGGGAGATAAATGTGAAGATTGAAGAACATGAAAATACANGTGTGTTTTGTAAACAGCTGATTTGCAGTTTTTTTTTTACAAATTCACCTACCCTCTTAATTCAACCATAAATGGGAGATAAATGTGAAGATTGAAGAACATGAAAATACAAAAAAAACATCTAACCCTTCAATAGTCTTTGTAATGATGGATATATGTTCATTAGGAAATATCATAATTTCATTTTGGCTCCATATTTCTGTCATGAAATAATTTCAATAAATCTAAAAAGGAGAATTTGATATAAGAANAGTCTTTGTAATGATGGATATATGTTCATTAGGAAATATCATAATTTCATTTTGGCTCCATATTTCTGTCATAAAATAATTTCAATAAATCTAAAAAGGAGAATTTGATATAAGAACCACCCAATTCTTTTGTGTTTACATTAGTATAGCACCTTTATAAACCTTTTTTTTTCATACATTTTTATAACATTAAATCTTTGAGATCACAAAAATATGTATTCTACTTTTGGAATGCATCGGTATAAATCGAAGTTTAGGTTTTGGATATGTAATAAATTCATATGAATCGCGTGTTATGTATGTAATGCTTTCAAGAGATAAAAAGTTAATAGAAAACTAGAAAAATATCATCAATTATATAGTAATTTCTGAAAATCTTGAATTTTCTCAAGCCAAGTCTCATGGCCACAACAGAGAGAGCAATACCAGCCAATTTTCGCAAGCAATGAGTGGGATCAACTAATTTTACATCTAAGATCTTCAGATCCATCATTTTTTGCAATCGAACAAAAAAAACATCACCCTAAACATTTCTTATCTGATACTTTGCAGATTCACAACAAAAAAAAGCCAAAATAAATATCCACACCATGCGAACGACGAAGATGGAAGACGAAATAAATATCCACGGCAAGAAAAACAAAAGATCAAACCGCTTTCCCGAACCACTGCAAACGACAATGATGGAAGATGAGACATGCGAAGAAGGAAGAGTTATACANCAATGAGTGGGATCAACTAATTTTACATCTAAGATCTTCAGATCCATCATTTTTTGCAATCGAACAAAAAAACATCACCCTAAACATTTCTTCTCTGCTACTTTGCAGATCCACAACAAAAAAAAAAGCCAAAATAAATGTCCACACCATGCGAACGACGAAGATGGAAGACGAAATAAATATCCACAGCAAGAAAAACGAAAGATCAAACCACTTTCCCGAACCACTGCAAACGACGATGATGAAAGATGAGACATGCGAAGAAGGAAGAGTTATACCTGTTGAGAGAAATGTCGACGAAGGAGATGACGAAAGAGTAAAGATGTCGAAGAAGAAGAGGGAAAACACACCGGATCGTACAGGAGGAGCGCTTAGGGCATGAGTATTGCAAACGAGTAATGATAGATGAGATGGGAGGGCAGGGTCACGGGAGTAAAATTTCGATCGAAAACGAGGACTGCAGGGGTCGTCATGCGGTCCGCATCTTTTACAAAATTAAAAACGCAGTTTTGGATAATCTGTAAATAAGTGCGATCCAAATGTGATCTTTTCCTCTTTATCATTATCCCTTACAATTCTTGATTCTACTATTTAAGTTTCAGTAGAATGGTATTTCACACATTTATTCACATGCATCAATTTCAAAATTAAATTTCTTTCGCCGAACAACCGCTTTGAAAAACCAACTTTTAAAAATTTAAAGAACAAAATTTTCACAACAATTTTTGACCTTAAATTCCATACAAACACAACAGAAAAAAAAAAAAAAACGCTCTATGCTTTCCCCTAGCTCTTGTCTATTCTAAAATCAAATTATGAGGTTCAACTTATGAGGTTCGACGTGACACAACCAACAATTAACCATATTTGAATTTTCCTTTAAATAGCTGCCGTGACATGAACAATTCAGAAGTTCATGAATCCATTCGTGACCATGATTGCGCCCATAATCTTTACTTTTTTAATTTATAAAACTAATAATAAGATTATTAAGTATATTTTTTATTTCATTTTATAATATAAATACAAGAAACTAAGAAAAAATTTCCCAAAACGGTTAGGGCTGCTAGCTTGATATAATGGCATCCAATTAATTAAATCCCGCACCAAGACAAAAAATCGAATATCTGCTACTGATTGTTATGATAATATGTGCTTCAGATGCTGCAAATTCTAACACATATCGTCACATAACTAAAGGGGAATATTTTGGCTGCACCTTCCGCCTTATATATAAAAATGAACTTATTCTGCCNTATCTGCTACTGATTGTTATGATAATATGTGCTTCAGATGCTGCAAATTCTAACACATATCGTCACATAACTGAAGGGGAATATTTTGGCTGCACCTTCCGCCTTATATATAAAAATGAACTTATTCTGCAGTTAGACAGTCATGATTCCAGCGAGTCATCATTAATGGTAAGATTGGGAGCAAATCGTGGGATGCAGGTCAAGAATATAATGACAGGCTATATCGGTTTAATTATATNTCATGATTCCAGCGAGTCATCATTAATGGTAAGATTGGGAGCAAATCGTGGGATGCAGGTCAAGAATATAATTACAGGCTATATTGGTTTAATTATATATGAAGGACCGCCGAAGCTATAAACTAATCAGGATTATTTATTCGGGATTATCTTAATCATTATGTCAGTTGCATAAATGATGGAGACTATTATGTGAATAGGAAAGTCGTTTTTTATTTGTCTTTTAGTTGAAGTAATCTCTTAGTCGAAGCGGCTTTATTTGGTTGTTCTTATAAGCGACTAGATGCTCACCGACACATTTATGGGTTTTTGGTTCTTTTTTATTTATATTATTTGGTGCATTAAGCACCGTTTAAGATATAGAGTATGCTCCAATTATATATATTTATATATTTAAAAAGAAAGGAATGAATGGAGGCTATAAGATGAGTCNAATCAGGATTGTTTATTCGGGATTATCTTAATCATCATGTCAGTTGCATAAATGATGGAGACTATTATGTGAATAGGAAAGTTGTTTTTTATTTGTCTTTTAGTTGAAGTAATCTCTTAATCGAAGCGGCTTTATTTGGTTGTTCTTATAAGCGACTAGATGCTCACCGACACATTTATGGGTTTTTGGTTCTTTTTTATTTATATTATTTGGTGCATTAAGCACCGTTTAAGATATAGTATGCTCCAATTATATAAATTTATATATTTAAAAAGAAAGGAATGACTGGAGGCTATTAGATGAGCCTAGGTCATCTTTAGGTGTGCTAAATATTAGAGTACCACACCTTACACACTCGAGGATTCAATCCCGTGACTTGAGGGGACTTGCAATCTTCAGAAAAGCTGCTCTACCAACAAGTCACGGAACGAGCGTAATATATATATATATATATANCGCATCTTTTACAAAATTAAAAACGCAGTTTTGGATAATCTGTAAATAAGTGCGATCCAAATGTGATCTTTTTCCCTTTTTCATTATCCCTTACAATTCTTGATTCTACTATTTAACTTTCAATAGAATGGTATTTCACACATTTATTCACATGCATCAATTTCAAAATTAAATTTCTTTCGCCGAACAACTGCTTTGAAAAACCAACTTATAAAAATTTAAAGAACAAAATTCTCACAACAATTTTTGAACTTAAATTCCATACAAACACAACAGAAAAAAAATACGCTCTATGCTTTCCCCTAGCTCTTGTCTATTCTCAACTCAAATTATGAGGTTCAACTTATGAGGTTCGACGTGACACAACCAACAAGTAACCATATTTGAATTTTCCTTTAAATAGCTGCCGTGACATGAACAATTCAGAAGTTCATGAATCCATTCGTGACCATGATTGCGCCCATAATCTTTACTTTTTTTAATTTATAAAACTAATAAACATTTAAGATTATTAAATATATTTTTATTTCATTTTATAATATAAATACAAGAAACTAAGAAAAAATTTCCCAAAACGGTTAGGGCTGCTAGCTTGATATAATGGCATCCAATTAATTAAATCCCGCACCAAGACAAAAAATCGAATATCTGCTACTGATTGTTATGATAATATGTGCTTCAGATGCTGCAAATTCTAACACATATCGTCACATAACTAAAGGGGAATATTTTGGCTGCACCTTCCGCCTTATATATAAAAATGAACTTATTCTGCCGTTAGACAGTCATGATTCCAGCGAGTCATCATTAATGGTAAGATTGGGAGCAAATCGTGGGATGCAGGTCA
>JXCR01136455.1:0-18534 GCA_002079205.1 Phalaenopsis hybrid cultivar | reverse complement strand
GTAATATTTGAACTAGAATCATTAAAAGTTAAAATTGGCACCATTCTAACCTTAGATTTAGCAAAATTAGAATATTTGGGCTAAGCATTTCGAAGTGACAAAGAAAATAAATGTTTTGATCCAAGTCCAAATGAGCTCAAATCAAGTATTTCAAGTGTAATTAATTATTTCATATCAATATTTGATGGGCTACAAAATATCCAAAATTTGCATGCTTACAATTAAAGGAAACATCTTAATGAGAGGTGTTAAATGTGTTCCAAATTACTCAATATTATTATAATTAAAATACTTAGCCTTCAAAAATATAATTTATTATTACAATAACCAACACATGACATATGATAGTTCGTATTTAATTTTGGCTAAAATTATCAAAACTCCATTCTAAAAATAATAAATAGACACTTTTCTTTGTATGAAAGTGATTGACTTGAAATTTTAGAAAGCTTAGAAATCCAATGTATTATAAAGCCATATTTGATACCCTACACTAGTGATCACCGTTAATAATTGCCATTGTCTTACTAGTGCCGCTTGACCTTCATCATCCAATTGTAACCACATGACTATCATCATGCGAGAATCGATAATCACCATTGCTGGATCATTTTTACTTGAATGTCATTATCCAACCATCATTACCTGAACACCACAACTCAATCATTATTTCTTAACATTTATCAAGTTATTTTAGTTTTATTAATATTTTTGGATTGCCGCTTTATGATAAACACTATCACCCTTAATTATTTTTTCATTTTTTATATGTACTAGAGTTCAATTTAGTGTTCAAAACTTAATTTATAATCCCATCTTTTTAATTGAGAGAAATTTATTACCTCAATTCTATAATAGACTAACTTTGACTAAAAATTTGCTAATGAATTTTCTTTTATTTTCAAGTTTTTTTTTTTACATTAAAACAATGGCGTCTCTTCTAAATATCTATGTGTGTGAGGGAAATATCTATGTGAGTGAACGATTTTTATGTAAAACAAGGAAGATAAACACATTCTCTACCATCATAAGTATTATAGCACAAAATTAAAGGATAAACTTTTTTTTACTATAAAGTGATATGTTTGCATTCATTTATTTTTAAATGATCCGCTTCAATCATTTGTATTTGTCAAATATGAATTTGAACAATGATATTTGTATTTGGGGATGTTGGTTGATTATAAATATTAGGTGACATTGGTTTGTCAATGAAAATTTATGGTTTGACACACATGTGAAAGACAATGATATGTGTTGAAGGTTTGACAATATATGATAGTTAAGTTCAAATATTGGATGATATTGGTCAACAAATGCTTATAATATGAGCCAAATTGGTAATATAGAAAGAAAAAATAGGCATCGAGAGTTGGACATCAATAGAGGTAAGATGTTGGGATTTCGTAAGCATTGATATCAATGTTGTTTGATGAACATGTCTTGTTATGGTCCATAAAGTATTAATGAAGGGCAACAATAATCATAAAGGGTGACAACAAGCATTATAATTAAGCATTCGTGAATGCTAGTGAGTGTTATTCAACTGTGCATGTTGGGCTATGTTTCTATGTTATCATTTAGTGTTTATGGTCATATAGTTCAAACCGATGACGAGGGTGATAGGCAATTGAAGTTGAATGCCAATGAGCATCAAGAATTATAAAATAGTGAATTTCATTTAACTATGGATGTCTAGTGGCACTAGTTAATGTAAATATTATGGGGGAAAAAGGCATCATTTAAGAATAATCTCATTTATCATAAAATAGAAATAGATGAAAATATTGAGTTGAAAGTAATCAAAAGTTACTCAACAATAAACATTGAGTGATGCTTGATGATAAACTTTCAAAGTTATGGGTGTTAAAAAGAAATAATGACAAGCCTTAGTATTGGGCATACCAGATATTTGGATTCAGGCATTTGTGGCACCAATCAAAAATAAAAGTTAGACGATACATGGATATTCATTGTTGTGGGACAATGCTCTTTTGAAATAACACGGGACAATGCAAATCTTGAAATATGCCAAACATTAACACATAGATATTGAAAGTCATCAGNTATATATATATATATATATATATATATATATATATATATATATATATATATATATATATATATATTTCTATCTTCAATATGATTACTTTAATTTTTACTTGACATCATTAAAATTGATTTATGCCATTGATATAGGGTCGCAAGTGGAGTGGGTGGTAGTGGCATAAAAAATTTGTGGTGGTTGCAATGATGGTTGGGCAATGGTAATGGTGATAATTGTTGGTGATATTGGTTTTTTAAAATACTAAAAACAACTAAAAGAATATTTTAATTATTTAAAGAATAATTTATTTGTTAAACAATAAATTTGTGATAAAATATAATTAAAAAAAACACTTCATTGACATTTAAAAATTCTCTTAATCAAACATTAATCTTGATGTAATATTTGAACTAGAATCATTAAAAGTTAAATTTGGCACCATTCAAACCTTAGATTTAGCAAAATTAGAATATTTGGGCTAAGCATTTCAAAATGACAAAGAAAATAAATGTTTTGATCCAAGTCCAAATGAGCTCAAATCAAGTATTTCAAGCCTAATTAATTAATTCATATCGATATTTGATGGGCTACAAAATATCCAAAATTTGCATGTTTACAATTAAAGGAAACATCTTAATGAGAGGCATTAAATGTGTTCCAAATTACTCAATATTATTTTAATTAAAATATTTAGCTATTGAAAATATAATTTATCATTACAATAACCAACACATGACATATGATGTTTCGTATTTAATTTTGGCTAAAATTATCAAAACTCCATTCTAAAAATAATAAATAGACACTTTTCTTTGTATGAAAGTGATTGACTTGAAATTTTAGAAAGCTTAGAAATCCAATGTATTATAAAGCCATATTTGATACCCTACACTAGTGATCACCGTTAATAATTGCCATTGTCTTACCAGTGTCGCTTGACCTTCATCATCCAATTGTAACCACAGGACTATCATCATGTGACAATCGATAATCACCATTGCTGGATCATTTTTACTTGAATGTCATTATCCAACCATCATTACCTGAACACCACAACTCAATCATTATTTCTTAACATTTATCAACTTATTTTAGTTTTATTAATATTTTTGGATTGTCGTTTTATGATAAACGCTATCACCCTTAATTATTTTTCATTTTTTTATATCTACTAAAGTTCAATTTAGTGTTAAAAACTTAATTTTTATCCCATCTTTTTAATTGAGAGAAAATTATTACCTCAACTGTATAATAGACTAATTTGACTAAAAATGTGCTAATGATTTTCTTTTATTTTATACATTAAAACAATGGTGTCTCTTCTAAATATCTATGTGTATGAGGGAAATATCTATGTGCGCGAACGATTTTTATGTAAAACAAGGAAGAAAAACACATTCTCTGCCATCATAAGTATTATAGCACAAAATTAAAGGATGAACTTTTTTACTATAAAGTGATATGTTTGCATTCATTTATTTTTAAATAATCTGCTTCAATCATTCGTATTTGTAAATTATGAATTTGAACAATGATATTTGTATTTGGGGATGTTGGTTGATTATAAATAATAGGTGACATTGGTTTGTCAATGAAAAATTTATGGTTTGACACACATGTGAAAGACAATGATATGTGTTGAAGGTTTGACAATACATGATAGTTAAGTTCATATATTGGATGATATTGGTCAACAAATGCTTATAATATGAGCCAAATTGGTAATATAGAAAGGAAAAAATAGGCATCGAGAGTTGGACATCAATAGAGGTAAGATGTTGGGATCTCGTAAGCATTGATATCAATGTTGTTTGATGAACATGTCATGTTATGGTCCATAAAGTATTAATGAAGGGCAATAATAATCATAAAGGGTGACAACAAGCATTATAATTAAGCATTCGTGAATTCTAGTGAGTGTTATTCAACTGTGCATGTTGGGCTATGTTTCTATGTTATCATTTAGTGTTTATGGTCATATAGTTCAAACCGATGACGAGGGTGATAGACAATTGAAGTTGAATGCCAATGAGCATCAAGAATTATAAAATAGTGAATTTCGTTTAACTATGGATGTCTAGTGGCACTAGTTAATGTAAATATTATGGGGAAAAAAGGCATCATTTAAGAATAATCTCATTTATCATAAAATAGAAATAGATGAAAATTTTGAGTTGAAAGTAATCAAAAGTTACTCAACAATAAACATTGAGTGATGCTTGATGATAAACTTCCAAAGTTATGGGTGTTAAAAAGAAATAATGACAAGCCTTAGTATTGGGCATACCAGATATTTGGATTTAGGCATTTGTCGTCACCAATCAAAAATAAAAGTTAGACGATAGATGGATATTCATTTTGTGGGACAATGCTCTTTTGAAATAGCACGGGACAATGCAATTCTTGAAACATGCCAAACATTAACACATAAATATTGAAAGTCATCATAACTTTGATATAAATGGATGGTAGTCAAGTAAGGAGATTAGATTATGTTGGTCTAAGGGCATGTAATGTGTCGAGTCAATAGGTATTGGTGATGGATGATAGGAGATGGTGGACATTTGAGGATATTAATTAGTGGTTGATTATGGGTTGATATTTATCAACTTCAAACAACAAGTAATGTTTGTTGGCTGAAATTTGGTGTTGTGCATAAATAGTCATTAGTGAAGAGTCATGTGATGGCCATATGACGACACACTATCATTCTTCTATAATGATAAGGGACAATTAACAGTGATATGAATAACTAAAACACTAGTGTCAGTTGATTTGATATTTTAAATGGTAGTTAGAGTTTTTAAANAACGTTTGTTGGCTGAAATTTGGTGTTGTGCATAAATAGTCATTAGTGAAGAGTCATGTGATGGCCATATGAAGACACACTATCATTCTTCTATAATGATAAGGGGCAATTAACAGTGATATGAATAACTAAAATACTAGTGTCAGTTGATTTGATATTTTAAATGGTAGTTAGAGTTTTTAATTTTTTTCTTGAATACCTAAATTTTATTAGTTCAACATGTGGAAAAGAAGAAGAGTTTGTATATATATTTATATATTTCAATGAAGTGTTTTGATCTTTTTGAAATAATATTGAGAAAATATTCCTCATTTTTATCAATAATAAACATATTATATTATGCTCTTGCATGATAAAAGAAATGTTTGGCCCATCTAGAAATAGTCTTGTAAAGTTTCGGTTTACAAATTTTCCTCGACAATTTTAATGGAAATCAAATCAACAAAATGTGATCTGTATGTAAGCAGCTCTATTTGCTATGTGAGCTTTTAAGGGATAGCTCATGGTGCGTTTGAGGCGGTGATGAAGTGTCGTGACGTACTTTTTTCTGTTTGACAAAACCACTTTCTATTTGATTTTTTTATTTAAAAAAAAAAACTACAACTAAATGCTATGTTTTACCATCGGATATGGTCACGTGCGGTAACTGCTAGAAAGTTGCATTCTGACACTTTCAAAAAAATATGTAATGGTCAACACACTTTTTGAATAACGACTTCTTCTGCAACAACTTCACACCTGACTCCTTAAATAGCTGCAGTTGTCCAAAACAGACCTTCTGCTGGCAAGTCAACTGGCTAAGAAACAACATGATAATAAAGAGTTCAAGTATGGGAGGTGGTGTGGAGCCTTGGAGATGATAAAAGTGGATTCGACTTACATCCAACCAAAATAAATAAATAAATTCCATCCTCAGGTTAAATCAAATTTGTTCGTATTCCATCATTTTCTTATCATATTTCAACACTTTTGTAACCTAAATTAAAATTTAGTAAATCTAATTCCGATATAAATTATCACATTTGATAAATCTTATTTAACTTAAACCTAACATAAAGCCAAACATCACCTTGATATCTTTAGTTTTATTTGCATTTCTTTTTTTTTTCCCCCTTCATCATGAGATACCCAATAAGTTTTGTTTCCACTTCATTGTTTACGTTGTACTTTCTCTCTGTTATCATTTTATTTTTTAAAAATAGGCAGTTTGTGGCCCTCCCTTTGCCAAAAAAAATAAAAACTGACGTTAAGGTACTGTTAGATATGTAAAAACATAGGAATTAAGTGATATGTATGTAAATCTTCATTGGATTAATGCAAATTTAGGATTTGTTAACAATGCACTCTGGCAATTCTATTAATTGCCTTCTAGCTTTATCATGATATAACAGTGGATGATGATTGGGGGCGCAAGTGGCTGCCAACAGCAGCTTGGGAAAGCGAGATTATGGGCTGCGAGTTCTCCCTTCATTTTCAAAATTATCCGATTTGGGCGAATATAAAATAAATATTTGAAACTCCTATGTATTTATTTATTTATTTTTCTATTTTTTATTTAAATTAATGCTCCAGATAGATTGACTTGAAAATANCTGCCAACAGCAGCTTGGGAAAGCGAGATTATGGGCTGCGAGTTCTCCCTTCATTTTCAAAATTATCCGATTCGGGCGAATATCAAATTTGTTAAAAATAAATATTTGAAACTCCTATGTATTTATTTATTTATTATTTATTATTTATTTAAATTAATGCTCCAGATAGATTTGACTTGAAAATAAAAAAAAGTTGTAGGAGTTGTGCAAATTTAACGTGCATGTGCTTTGGTACTTCTCATTCATATAAAAAAAAAAATGCTTGCCAACTAACTAATATTCCAATCTTAACTTCCTTTTTTTATTTCTTTTTCATTTAAAATTTTGGGTCAATTATGGAATAATAATTTAGGGAGCGAAAAATTCTATGATATTAATTTATTCTTAATTTTAAATTTAAAATAAATTTTATTATTTAAAAATATGAAATTGATTTTCTGGCATGGGCATCAATGATAAGTGTGAATTGGGCCACCGGTTCAATCAGAATTATCAATTATGCGAGTAATCTAATAGGTTAGTTGGTAGTTTAGGTTGTCAACTGAGGGTTTGTTTGTGGTAGCGGTGAAGTTGGGGTGNCAAAACATACCTTCTGCTGGCAAGTCAACTGGCTAAGAAACAACATGATAATAAAGAGTTCAAGTATGGGAGATTGTGCGGAGCCTCGGAGATGATAAAAGTGGATTCGAATTACATCCAACCAAAATAAATAAATAAATTCCATCCTCAGGTTAAATCAAATTTGTTCGTATTCCATCATTTTCTTATCATATTTCATCACTTTTGTAACCTAAATTAGGATTAGTAAATCTAATTACGATATAAATTATCAGATTTGATAAATCTTATTTAACTTAAATCTAACATAAAGCCAAACATCACCTTGATATGTTTAGTTTTATGTCTTTCCTTCTTTTTCCCCCTTCATCATGAGATACCCAACAAGTTTTGTTTCCACTTCATTGTTTACGGCGTACCTTCTCTCTGCTATCATTTTATTTTTTGAAAATAGGCAGTTTGTGGCCCTCCCTTTGCCAAAAAAACATAAAAACTGACGTTAAGGTACTGTTAGATATGTAAAAACATAGGAATTAAGTGATATGTACGTAAATCTTCATTGGATTAATGCAAATTTAGGATTAGTTAACAAAGCACTCTGGCAATTCTATTAATTGCCTTCTAGCTTTATCATGATATAACAGTGGATGATGATTGGGGGCGCAAGTGGCTGCCAACAGCAGCTTGGGAAAGCGAGATTATGGGCTGCGAGTTCTCCCTTCATTTTCAAAATTATCCGATTCGGGCGAATATCAAATTTGTTAAAAATAAATATTTGAAACTCCTATGTATTTATTTATTTATTATTTATTATTTATTTAAATTAATGCTCCAGATAGATTTGACTTGAAAATAAAAAAAAGTTGTAGGAGTTGTGCAAATTTAACGTGCATGTGCTTTGGTACTTCTCATTCATATAAAAAAAAAAATGCTTGCCAACTAACTAATATTCCAATCTTAACTTCCTTTTTTTATTTCTTTTTCATTTAAAATTTTGGGTCAATTATGGAATAATAATTTAGGGAGCGAAAAATTCTATGATATTAATTTATTCTTAATTTTAAATTTAAAATAAATTTTATTATTTAAAAATATGAAATTGATTTTCTGGCATGAGCATCAATGATAAGTGTGAATTGGGCCACGAGTTCAACTAGAAATATCAATTATGCGAGTAATCTAATAGGTTAGCTGGTAGTATAGGTTGTCAACTAAGGGTTTGTTTGTGGCAGCGATGAAGTGAGGGTGTGGCACTGCATAGCACTTTGTTGGCATTGATAAAAACATACTTTGACAAAGTATGTTGTGTCTATTTTTTCAAAAAACTGAGATGAAAAACTGTTTTATTCAACCTGATGTTGTTGCTAATGTAGCGGCTGCCAAAAAGTTGTGATCTAGCTTTTTGAAGTTAAAATATTTTTGTAATAGCTACTGCAGTTTATGAACAATAGTTTTTCTATGCAGTTTCATAGTTGTTTCTTCAAATAATTGTTGCTACCGCGAACAAATCCTAAGAGGTTTTGGTTCAAGAATATATATATACAAGTGGCGTGCTTAATTTTTAATTAAATTCAAATAAATATAAGAAAGGCAATAAAAAACCCAAAAAAATTATCAACTGCTAAATAATACAGTAAAATTCTCAAAAATTTTATGTGTTTAGGAAACTAAATAATAAGTTAGCCATTTAGCAATTAAATAAATGCTTTTTCTAAAAAAAAATTAATTTCCTTTATTTAAAATTTAATTATTTTTTGAGTAATGCTTTAAAAAATAATTTAATTTCTTTCAACTTTTTAATTTTTTGCAAATACTTTTTGTAATATATTGAAATAATTTATATTTCTTATAACCATACTTAAAAACTCATGATGTATGACCTTGCACCAAATCAATATTTTTTTAAAATAAAAAATAATGATTTCTTTTAAATAAATAGCAATTAATATAAAATTTTATGACTATGTGACGTGGCATAAGAAACTTAAGAAAATTATTCGATTATATCAAAAAATACTGAGTGAACATATTAAAATTAGAGAGCCGTTTCATAGTTTATTTATTACATGTTTAAAACTAGCTAGTACAGTATTAACTCTCGGGAATATGAAGAGTTTCAGAAGTGGTCGAAGGATGTTTCCTCAAGGGAAGTTTTGATATGTACATGATACTTAATTTTTATGTATTTATACAGCTAAAATCTAATTTATAATATTTACTTATATAATACTTGAATTATTGAACCCCCTAAAAATACCACTGTATTAACTATTCTAGAGTAAAGTACAACTTATTATGCATGTATTTTAGTATGATTGAAATGGTAAAATATTATATTAATAAATAATAAAGTTTTCATGCAAATATATAAAAATTGTGTAGTTTGCTTGGAAATGTTCCTTCATAAAATTAGTTGCAAAATGGTTCTTGATGCGTGCTAGAAAATTTGAAGTAGTAGAGTATTGACTTATTGTGTTAGCGTTGTCACTATTAAGGAACAATGCTAATAGTGCCTAATGTTGTCACAAAGTCCGACGCAAAGTTTTTGCTCCGACGCCTAAATTTCTCTTGAATGATGCTCTCTAGATATTAGTTACAAATTCAATGCAACCAAATTGAGTAGGAACTTGTGTGGCGCAATTTCTAACACTATTTTTTTTTTCTTTAGTGATATATAATGCCTGAAACATTGATATTTTCAAAATAACTGCCGAGGTGATTTTTTAGATTAACTACCAAACCGACGTATTTACGTGTGCCGCAATCGAACCATTGACAATTTAATAAAAATAAAAATAATGAGTTGGGGTTTTACTATGAATTTGACATTGGAGTGAGAATTTGAAAAATGGATGAAGAGGGTGTTTGATTTGTAAATAGCAAGTTTTGGGTCTGTATGTAATTGTTCCTACAACAAAACGCTTAAAATAATGATTTTTTTAAGGACAAAACTTAAATTTTATGTAGCTCAAATGAGATATTTTTTATTTTTAGTAAATTCCTTATACTCACGATATAGTTTAATGTGAGAAGCTTATAACTTTTCTTTTAAATAAAGGATAATGTTAAAGCATCAAGTCATGCATAATAGAGACATATAAGTATGTCATGCATTAACATGTTTGTTTCACTTAGTCTCATTGTAATGTAAGAGAGTACAAATCACAAATTTAATGTTTGGCTTTATCAATTCAATTCAAAATTTGCGGCAGAAAGAAGTTTAAAGTTAGCTGGCTACGTAACAATCCGGCGGCTAAGTGTAATGCCACAGATGAGCTTTTATGAATTGAAAACTCGCACGACTCTTGAGGAAATGGTAGGAATTTTATCGGCGGTGTTTATTACATGAACAAAATTTAAATCTATTCATTGTGATAAAAAAAAAAAAATATGAGAAGTGTTAAAATTTTCAGAATTATTTTGAGATGAGTTCAATATGAATTATTTATACAATATGTTTGATAGTCATAGTCAAATTTTATCACGAATCTCGAGGCATGACATAGATCAAGATCTTTTTGATGTTTAAATTCAAATTAAAAATTACCTAGAGCTCCTATTTCAACAAACTTACAGTTAACTGACCGGCTCAAAAAGACGAACCCAAAGACACCAAAATTGATCCAATATAAGTCAGATCAAGCCCGGATCAAGCTGTTATACTACTTTTAGAAGTTTTTGGTAGCTAATTTGATCAAATCAATTTTAAATCTAACAAGCTTTTATTTGAATCGAGCGCCTCGGTGAGACAAGTTCTTACTCAATTTTGACATAAGACTCTAAAATGTCCACGCTATCTGACCGTAAGAATCTTTTTTGGACGATTTTTGAGTGATCCAAATTCTTTTCTTTTTAGCGAAATAGGCCACTCCCCTACTCTAGAAATAGATTCACACCCTCTTCATAAAGAGATACCGAAAGACCAAGACATGGAGCTAGACGGAAAAACCAACGGAGAAGACGTAATCAAATTTCAATGTCTTTTGGGACTAAAGAACTGAATACACTTCCCATTCGCGGAACCGCTGACCACTGTCGATCGCTGTCTGTCACCCCATGCTCTTTGCAATGAAGTACCATGCGGACGAACTACCTTTTTCGTGGTGTAATGAAACATCATACAGAGCAGCGCCTGAAGATTGTGCAACGACAGACCTTGAAGGCAATGCACTGAAGTCCCTGTAACTATTCCTACTTGCAACTGCCCCTAACTATTGTACAACGGATCTTTTTGTGTACAAATATTGTACTTCGAGGAATTTTGTTTAATTATTTGCTGTTTATGGGACAATCTCTTATACATGTATTGAACAGTTTATAGTTGATCATTCTAGCTTTGTTAGACTTCGTGATTTTTTTCACTCTTTGGTTTTTTCATTTAAAAAAATTATGGTGTCTTTACTTTTCACTTCTATTACATGTGTGTATGCTGGACTTNGGAGAAGACGTAATCAAATTTCAATGTCTTTTGGGACTAAAGAACTGAATACACTTCCCATTCGCGGAACCGTTGATCACTGTCGATCGTTGTTTGTCACCCTCTGCTCTTTGCAATGAAGTACCATGCGGACGAACTACCTTTTTCGTGGTGTAATGAAACATCATACAGAGCAGCGCCTAAAGATTGTGCAACGACAGACCTTGAAGGAAATGCATTGAAGTCCCTGTAACTATTCCTACTTGCAACTGCCCCTAACTATTGTACAACGGATCTTTTTGTATACAAATATTGTACTTCGAGGAATTTTGTTTAATTATTTGTTGTTTATGGGACAATCTCTTATACATGTATTGAACAGTTTATAGTTGATCATTCTAACTCTGTTAGACTTCGTGATTTTTTTCACTCTTTGGTTTTTTCATTTAAAAAAATTATGGTGTCTGTACTTTTCACTTCTATTACATGTGTGTATGCTGGACTTAAAGAAGCTAAATAATTATTCTACCTCCTCGTATCTTCTGACACGACCAACTCTCACTTTAAAGTAGTTAAAAACACTTAAGAACTTATCCTAACTAAAATTTAATAAAAAGTCCATATTCTGAGCTAATTTTGCCTCCTTAATGTGTATATGCTTTGCACCGACGGATACACCAATTAATGCGCGCGTATATTTGATCGATAGGTGAATGCATCACATGCATGCGAATAAAAAGCTAGACGTAACCGCATGAGCGGGGACAGCTAAAGGAAACTTAATAGCATTTGTTATCTTCTGTAACATTGAGTCCTCTAACCCACAAGTCTTCGAGAGATCTCTATCAGTNGACAGCTAAAGGAAACTTAATAGCATTTGTTATCTTCTGTAACATTGAGTCCTCTAACCCACAAGTCTTCGATAGATCTCTGTCAACAAAGAATTGAAGCAGATGCATGCAAACAAAATTGTTCTAGCGTATAAAGACTTTGTTCATATGGTAATGTTTGTAAAATTTAAATGACAAAGGGACAAAATAATTAAATGTCGTGTCCAATTCCAACCTCATTAATCATGTTGTCAGAACTTCATTTTCGTTATTATGTGTGATAAAGTGGTCCTGCTTCGTTTGTGACATGAAGAAAAGGAGCTAGTTTTTCGTAACAATCAATCGATATATGTGCAGGAAGGGTGGAAGACTCCAGTACAATTATATACATTTGCCTGTTCCAAAAAATGTTCTTGCTGTTGCACAATTTATTTTACAAGATTCAAACTTTGCCGATGCTAGGGTTTACTTTTTTTCTGATTCTAGTCATTTGACTCAAAATGTTCTTTTAAGAGATAGGGTTCTTTCATTCATTTAAAAATGACAACTGTGATATGTTTTAAAATTTTATTGCATTATTACATTTCATATATGGAGAAAAAGGATTCATGTAGATGACCCTAGTTATAAGTGGGATAAAGCTTTGTTGTTGTTGTTGTACATTTCATATGTATAAGCTCGAAACTCAAATTTATAGAAGTAAGATTATGGCTAAGTTAGCATCACTTATGTGAATCATTTAATAGTGAGTTTAACTCAATTGAGCATGTTATGCAAGGTTACATAAATTTTCAGCTTTGATTATTAAAATTTTGAAGCATTTAGGAGCTTCAATTTAACAAAGTGATCAACAATAAAATTATGGAGATTTGAGTTAGTTTTTTGCATCATTCATAAACTTATACTATCGATGAAAAGAACGAGAATGTAATGAAAAAAAAGAAGTTATTTGGCCGTAAATTATTTTGATAATATTTAACTGAATTGAATATTAACTATGATAATATAAAAAATAGTTAGTATTCCTTATAATAAATAATGCTAATATTATTATAAAATATATTAATATTAATAACTAATTTTATAATCAATGCATGAGTTATGGAAAACATGCATTGTAATATATCATATGGTGGCATATGAAGAGCTCTTTTTGTATTAAAATGTTCGATAAATATCAAAACAACATTGGAAATATATATTCATAAGATTTTTGCTAAGCGATGCGAAATGTTTTTCAAGCGATGATCTCATAATTTAGATGCTTAATGATAATAATGAAATGTACAATATTCAAAGCATATTGAATATGCATATCATATAAAATTTCAACTATACACACATTCTTAAATGATATCCATAATATTATATGTATACATATATCTTAAAAGTTTATCATTGTTATATGAAAACAATGCACATATTGGCCTGAATAAATTTATTTATTTTTTATTTTCATGTTTAATGTATTACACACACGTGTGCACACACACACACGAGAGTTATGGGTATATTATATAAATAATATTAAATATATATGTGATATAAAATCAGTTAAAATAAGATCACATGAATGATTGATAATTGTAAATCCCTATGAAGAAGGGCGATTTGATGAACTTGTGTACAATAATATTAAAAGTGAAGCTATCAACTGATTCTAAGGGGAGTAATAAAAATAGGTGATTATATTTGCATAAAAACATTGATTAAATGTTTTATTGGTTAGCAAGAAAAGTGGCGACCACCTTGAAATAAGATAGAATAACATTTTGGATGATATGATAAATGAAACATGATAAGCGAATATTCTTTTGATATCATGATTGACATTAAATTAGTGAATATTGTTGGATCATTGATGCATTAGAACACATTTATTGTTTACATTAAACATAATTGAAATACTCATATTCATACATGCACATAAATATCATGATTCATTTACTTCTAAAGCTATGAACATTTGCTTTTGCTTTTCAAGAAACGGATGGAGCATGAGAGCAAAAGCCATAAAAGATTAATTTATGCTATATTTTTATTGATGATGTAGATCTTATCCTATTATAATCTTGATTTAAATGTAATCTATTGATTTAAAGTGATAAAATCTATGATTATGACATGCAAATAATTTTTAGTAAGAATAATGATTCAAATGCTAATAAAAATTTAAGGTTCTATTTTTTGTTGCAATTTTATATTATTGATATTTGTAAATGTAAGAAATTATATGTTCATGAATATGACTTAATCCATTATCAAAATTGTATGTGCTAGTATCCTACTGTATATAAAATATATTAGTTTCTGACGTGACAACTATCATCAATTTTTATAAATTTTTTTTGGAGGTGATGAAATTAATTCAAAGTACATCTGTCAATCCAATTATCAAAGCTATACTCTATCATCACAGTTAAACCAATTTATAAAACCAATGCATATGACATGTATTTAAGATCTTTGCTCATAAATATCAACAAAATGGAGATTGTTAATTGCACCCGCACCCGCCACACCAACATAGATCGCCAAAATTCAAGTGTTATTGGATCAACCCAAGTGAGGCATCTTTTAATCAAATTTTAACCATGAAAAAGATGAGATATTCATCATGTTTAGAAAACCTTTCATTGAAATTTGATTTGCATGTCATAATCATAGTTCCGTTCACAATCACTTTAGATCATGCATGCATGCTTGTCTAGTCATAGCTAATGTAGCCATAATTGATCCAAATCCATACACTGCAAATTATGGTTGTATTGTATCAATCTTTAGGTTCACCTATCATACCTTCTCATTGACTGTGATTGTTTTCTCTAGTTTTTTCTCTAATATAAGAAATCCTCTAAAATATTTATTTTCTTGGCGACCTTGGTTTGCTCTCCTGAATTGATGAATTATATTGGTTGTACTTATAACCACATTAATAGAAGAGATTTTTTCAATGCTTATCCTAAGAGATTTCTTTGCATTAATGATTTTCTTAATAATAATCAAGTAATTATCAAAATATATTATTAGCTTTAAATATTATTAAGCTGAATTAAAGTAATGGCTGCCAAATTGTCTTAGCAGTGACATTCATTTTTCTTAAGGCATGAGTTTATTTTAAGCAATGCAACTTCAAATTTAAAAGGGAAAAAAACTCACCTGTAACATGCTTTACCTTTATTTAAATATTTATGGGGCATTTATATACATACAACATAATTCTTATGTATTTACATATCTAACATCTAAACATTCATATTTACATGCATGTCACTCATTCTTAACATCACTTTATTAGCATCATCATTATTATCTTTTGAGAAGTAAAATGTTTATTTTCATGAATAATTTATAGTATGGTGTTATAAGTATATTAGATGTGCTATACTCATCTGGTATAGAGGTTATATTACTTTCAGGCAGGACAACTATTGTCAGTATTTGTAAAAGTTCCATAGAAGATATGAGCTTTATTCGAAGTTTGCATATCAATCCTATTATCAAAGCATTAATCTATCATCAAAATTACATTAACTTATAGGATCAGTGCATATAACATGAATTTTAAGACATTTGCTTAAAAATAACAATAACAGCGATGGTTAAAATTACACCCACCACACCAACATTGATCATCATAATTCTTCAAGTGATGTTGGGTCCACCCAAGTGAGGCTTCATTCAACCACATTTTAACCATCAAATGATAATATGTTAATAATTTTTAGAAAACCTTTCATTGAATTTGATTTGTATTTAATTATCATATTTCAGTTTACACTCACCTTAAATCATACATGCATGTCTGGTCATAGCCAATAGTGGCAATTGTTGTTATAGTTAATCTAATCCCTCCACAATTTTTGGGCGTATTGGATTGATCTTTGGGTTCACCTATCCTATCTTCTAATAGGCTGTGATTTGTTTCTCTAAATTTTTCTCACATATCAAAATCTTCTCTAAAATATTTATTTTCTTGACAACAT
Source organism: Phalaenopsis hybrid cultivar (assembly GCA_002079205.1). Classification (NCBI taxonomy): domain Eukaryota; kingdom Viridiplantae; phylum Streptophyta; class Magnoliopsida; order Asparagales; family Orchidaceae; genus Phalaenopsis; species Phalaenopsis hybrid cultivar. The sequence goes on along the minus strand of JXCR01136455.1, from coordinate 2,292 downwards.
TGATTGGCTCTCATGAATTTTAGAATTATGTTAGATGTAATTACAACCACGTTAGCATGAGTGATTTTCCTTTAAGCTTACCTTAACTCTACATTTTCCCTGTCCTAATTCCCAGTTGCAAAAAATGGAGAGTTGCATTAGGAAGTCGACAAGCAACATAAAAAAAATGTTGGAAAAGTATTGCATGAATCCTTTAAATTATTATGTCAACGTGACGGCATCTCCTGAAAGTTAGATATGAATACATTGAATATTGTGCAAGGGTCACGACATTGATGCCCTAGTGTAGTGTTAAATATGTAAGGGTTCCCACATAAAGAACTAATGGGGACAAATAAGTTAGTCTATAAACCTAATATTTTGTACATTACATATATCAAATATATTAAATGATAAGTGGACTCATTCGATTAATATGGGTCCCGATGATCGGTGGATGTGAGAACGATCGTCCTTGATTCCCCCCGTTGGCTACAAGTTGGTCATCACGGCGTGATTCGACCAGTTTGCTATAGGCTAATCGTTATTCCTTTAAATGACTCGATCTATATACCGTCTTTTGAGAAACTTTTCCTAATCTAGGGTTCCCGACCGATCGGTTGATCACTTTGTTCGTCGTCATTTTACTTGGCCGTTGAATTGCCTTGAGATTCGTACGGAAATAATTTTCGAAATATGAAAGTTTAGGTGCGAGATATATGTATACATAATTTATTTTAGATATGGAAATACCTAAGATTTGAGTCGTACGCGTGGAACAACGGGCTACAGGATCAAATTTTTTTAGGATTGAATAATATTTTTAAATTTCTCCAAAGAACATAAAATCAAAATCTATTAGTTTTAGGGGCTGAAATGAAAAAAAAAAAATCAATGAATAGTGGAAACAAGGTTGCCCATGATTTGAGTGTAGGAACTCGTGAACTGGCGAACTCCCTTGAATTTGGGAATCAAGAGCAGTCGATCAGCTCTGGAGTAAAAGCGCACCCAAAGGGAGAAAATGATAAACTTTGGTTGTATATAAATAGTCTTACAAACAACTTTAAGATGATTCTAACCATCCCCGATCATCGGTTAGGTCGGCATTCTAACGGGTGTTGACCATCAGTTAATATTTCATGGCTATTAGCTACTAAATTTACTCAAAGCCCAAGGGTTAGTTACCTTAAAAAAAAAAAAAAGAAAGTCATCAGAAATAAATGTAAAATCCAATAGTCTCTAAATATTATTTTAAAAACTACACTCCAAGAAAAAACGCTAAAACCTATGGTAAAACTAATGGCCTACATTTGCGTGACGAAAAAAAATTTTCATGTTTCTGCAGGGTAGTAATGATTTATAATTTGGGTTACTTGCAACGACTCAACAATAAGAAATTTATTAATAGTATTATTTTTTCTGAAAGTTTTAATCATTGCTGACGCGTTATGGTTTTGTTAAAAGAAAATATTAACTGATAGTCATAGTGTGTCGGTCTCGTCATTTGTCAGGGTTCTATATGTATTTTTTCAATAAGAGAGTATTATTCGTCAATAATAATATAAATTACTGACGGACGAACGACGTTTTATGTTTGGCTCATTTCCGACTGCAGAGTTTCTGTCGCTTTTTAACATCAATATATTTTCCAACGGTTTTTTTATTTCTAATGCAATAGGCCGTCAGTTATGAACTTATTATCTTCGAATTGACATATGACAGGGTATTAACTGCTGTGTTTTTATAATAAGCAGCGGAAATGACCATTAGTAGAAGCATTAATAATTGACGGAGTTTAAGCCATGTATAAGTCCTTGAAAAAATCCATTACACCACTAAAATTGAGGCCCTTTCCCTCCTTCCCTAATCCCCTGTCCCCTCGCTCGTCTCCTCCCGAACTCCTCTCCTCTCCCCTTAAACCCATGACCTCTCCTTGAAACCCTTGCATGTCCCTCCACCCCCTCTTCGTTTCATCCAAATCCATCATCGCCTTCATTNGTTTTTCGTAACAATCAATCGATATATGTGCAGGAAGGGTGGAAGACTCCAGTACAATTATATACATTTGCCAGTTCCAAAAATGTTCTTGCTGTTGTACAATTTATTTTACAAGATTCAAACTTTGCCGATGCTAGGGTTTAATTTTTTTTCTGATTCTAGTCATTTGACTCAAAATGTTCTTTTAAGAGATAGGGTTCTTTCATTCATTTAAAAATGACAACTGTGATATGTTTTAAAATCTTTTTGCATAATTACATTTCATATATGGAGAAAAAGGATTCATGTAGCTAACCCTAGTTATAAGTGGGATAA
>JXCR01136454.1:19302-32052 GCA_002079205.1 Phalaenopsis hybrid cultivar | reverse complement strand
CTTGCATATGCAATGTGCGTGAAATAATTACGAAAAACTAAGAGTTAAGGGGGGCATTTATGCAACTAATTTATTCATCACTTACAATTAATATGAAGGAAAAAAAATTGCATGATTTATACATAAAACTCTATGATTCCAAGCAGGACAATTTTAATCAGTAAAGCTCCAGAACTACCTTACCATGTATAAGCCTCTTCTCTTTTGCTTCATGAGCCTGCCTCACCTCTGCAATAGGGAATGTCTTCTCTACAGGTATTTTCAGCTTCCCAGCCTCTAACAGTCTCCCAATTTCATCCAGCCCTTCAGCATCAGCTCTCATGTATGTCCAACTATACTCTGATTAATTTTTGTGCAAAACATAAGTAATTATATTATTGTGTCATTTACATATATACCCACACAATTCTTATGTCTTTACATATCTAACACCTAAACATTCATATTCAGGTACATACCACCAAGTCTTTAATATCAAATCAAAACTTACCACCATCAGGTGTTGTTAGTATAAGCATCATAGTTTGGGTTTTAGATGTGTATAGATGTGTAAATATAGAGAATTTGTGTGGTATGTATGTAAATTTCCCTATATTATTATAGTAACAATTTGAACCTTTTTTTACTGCTGCTTAACAAGGTGAAGCAACCAGCAAAGGACAGGTATTTGCTGTGCTACAATAACTTTTATATTATACTACCCAATTCTTATGGATTTATATATCTAACCCCTAAACTTACCTGTGCATGAAAAGATGTATTTTACTTGTAAAAAGTTAAAATACTGCATTATTTATGTGATATGATAGATTTTGGGTGGAATAAATATAAAAAGAGAAGTTTAAGTGTTAAATATAAACATACATAATAATGGGGATGTAAATGCCACCTTACATATGCATGAAAAGTTTAGGTGTTAAGGTGGTATGCATGTAAAAATTGAAGATTAGGTGTTGGATATGTAAATATATAGGAATTGAGTGCTATGTATGTAATTCTTCCAAAAAAATGGGATATCTTCTTATTCAGCAGACAACATCAAGAAAAAATTGAAATATCCAGCTTACCAATTCCATGAGAATATTTGTATTGAAGCTTCTTCTTCAGCAGAATAGCTGTAGCAGCAGGAAGACCAAAAGCTAAACCATATTTATCAGCAAAAGATGCTGCTTCTCCCTATCACAACATAAAGGGGAGCCTTGTTAAACCAAAGCAGACCAAACAGAAAAGTAAGAAATTTTTTAGGATCACTTTTGTTTTTAATTTTTTTATTTTTGCCTTTATTTTAAAATCATGTTTGCTATGTACATTTTTTCATGTTTTTATTTTTTTATTTCCAAAAACAAATTAACTAGTTTTTCAAAAATACTTAAAACATCTAAAAAATGTAATTTTAGTAGATCTAAAACTGAATCCTATGGAATCTAATTTTGGTAGTAGCAGCTCTAGTGCAAAGTTGTAACTATCATTAAAAGGTATGAATGTTTTAAATATCCCAGGTCTATAGTTCAAAGTGATGGTGATATAGATTGGGATGTTATTAGTAGAATTCAAGTTGGTTGAAGTGGAGGAATGCATCGGACCTATTGTGTGATGGAAAAGTATTGCTTAGACTGAAAGAAAAATTTTATAAAATGGTGGTGAGACATGCAATGCTTTATGGCGTCGAATGTTGGCTTTTAAAAAAGATGCATACAAAAAAGTTAAGTGTTGTTGAGATGAGAATGCTTAGGTGGACGAGTGGCTTGACACTTAGGGACAAAATGCCAAATGAATATATCTGTGTGATAGGGTTATGTAGCTCTAGTAGTGGACAAGATTAGAGAGTCATCTTAGATAATTTCGTCATATTAAACGTCGACCATCTGAGGATCCAGTTAGGAGGGTAGATGTTTCAGATTTGACTTATGTTAAGAAAGACAGAGGTAGACCTAAAAAGATTTATAAAAAATGATCTTAATCTATTAGAACTAAATGAAAATATGACACTCAATAGGACGCAATGGAGAAAAAGGATCCATGTAGCCGACCCCACTTAGTGGGATAAAGGCTTCTCCTTGTTGTTGTTGAAAAACAACCAAAAAATATTTTGAGTGTCTTTAAAGACAATTAAACACGTTATAATAATATAATATATCAAACATATTTTATTTCAGGCATAAAATAAATAAAATAAAATAAAAATAATAAAAGATAAAAAAACAAAAAGTAATCCCAAACGGCCTTTAAAGAAAGCAACTGGCTTGTACAATTACGCACCTGCAGAGTCATATAATGCCCGCCTTTTTTCAAAATATTTACACCGATTCTTTCAGTTTCAGGCATCCCTATGGTATCCAAAACAGCATCAAATTGCCCTCTGATTGCTGACTGAACATCCTGAGAATTGTCGACCATATTGAACTAATAGTATGAGTTTTAAGAAAGCTATATTCCAGATAAAAAAAAGGAGCAATAAATTACATACCACCCAATTCCTACATATTTACATATCACCTAAACTTTACTTTTTACATTTTAACCACCCAAATCTTTAATATCACGCGAAAAATATCCCTATTTTAATTATTAAAAAGTCAAACACACCATTTCATATGTATGTAAGGTGGCATGTATGTAAACAATTAAAGTTTAGGCATTAGATATGTAAACACGTAAGAATTGAGTGGAATTTATGTAAATCTTCCTACAAAAATTAGCCCAAAAAAAAAAAGAATAAAACTTTGACATGACAAAGTTACAAAAATGACCCATGACATGAAACAGGTTGAATTAGTAAGTCAAGAAACTCATTTAAGCGCAAGCATTCGAATATAACTCTGGTCCATTGAAATGCACAGAGATCAACACTTTCATGTCAATTGATTTTCTTCATTACTGTAAGTCTCTGTCTCTCATTTCTCTCTTATGATGTATCGCAAGAAAATAAGTCCAGATTAATGGTTAGAATATTCTAACATTTAAATTAATTTTTCTAGTTTTAAATTTCTTGAATTCTTAAGATTATTTGTTTTGACTCGGATGATCGAGTTATTAAGAATCATCTAAATTTAAATTATATCCCTATTTCTAAAAATAGGGAGTGTATGACTTAAATAAACTTTTTCAGTGATTGAAAGAAATCTTCTATTATTGTGCTCGTAGATCTTACAGTAGTTCCAGCCTTAATCCTTAATTTTCAAGCCTTATGATGTTCGCACATATGTTTTCAATCATATCCTGCAAATCACAATTACATCACCCAAAAAAAAATCTCTAGACATACAGTTTCTTAAACAAACTTCTTAATTAGAAGATGCAATATAGCTTTCGCCCCAAAGCTTGCCAAATAAATAATAATAATAATTGTTGAAAGTTATCAGTTCCATATACTCCAAATATAATAAACTAACCTTATACTAAGATACAATATCTAATTGCAATACTACAAGTACTTCAATTTGACCCGAAAAATTAGTTGCATCTCCAAAAAATTAGGAAAATGAGGAGTTAAGATATATCATGGACATACCCGGTGTCTATAAAATAATCCAAACAAATCAATAATGGTGTCAGTGAATCGTAGACGCATCAAAATATGTCAAATATAAACACAAATGATCTTCAACTCAATGGTTCTAGTAGATATTTTATGCAACCTAAGAAGACAATAATATCCTTTCTAGGATAAAAAATAACAAGAACCAGATTACTATAATGCCCTCAGATTGTAATAACAGAATTTTTAAAAATAATACTAATAATAATAAAACAGCGGTTAAGGGTTCGATCTAATTGTCAGTGAATTTCATCTTTAGGAGCCGTATGCCCTATTTGAATCAAATGAAACAAAGAGAGCGAGAAATTGAAATACAGTGAAAAAGGAGAAGCAATGTGCATGCCCTAGCCAACCGGTAGAGAGAAGGAAAAAGGAAGAGGAAGTTACTGTGTGAAGAAGTAGGGGTCGCTTACTTCTCTTACCAGTATTTTGACGTTCTTGAAAGAAGTCGGCGTCGAGCACTAACGTGCACAAGAAGTTTCGAGGGCTCTGTGTGAGAAAAAGGAAGAGGTGAGGCTTCAAAGTGTGAACATTATAGCCGTGCATGCATCCCTTGAGTGTGAAGGATGAAGAGGAAGAAGCGAAGGAGGCTCGTGAGCGAAGTTGAGGAGGCTCTACATAAGAGCTTTAAGTTAGCATCGATATTTTCGCGTCGGAAATTTTTGACACATAGATTTGTGTCAAATTTTGTGATTGATTTGTGTTGAACATATATTTATTCCATTTGAGTTGGAAGTTGCGTCGAATTTACATATGAATATTCGACACAAACAACGACAAAAATTAACGGTGTCATTGCGGAGTTTTTTTGCGTTGGATTTGAGTCAAATAAATCGATGCAAAAGCTTTACTTAAAAGCGTCGAAAAAAGCCGAAGCAAAGTAGACGATAAATCTGACTCAATAGACCTAAAACTCATCCCGCACCTTTCAATTCATTTTCTTTTTCGCGCGACCGTCTCCTCCACGCAACAACAAAAATCCTAGCATCTCCTCTTCTCCCTCTCGCCATCTCCGGTTACCGAAACTCCCCATCGTAGGTCACTGCAGCTCCCGCCACCAAAACCTCGTCGCGACCATAATCCATCGCTGCTTGTGAGAGGATTGGAAAAGATAGCTTCGCCCCATTTTTTCTTTTATAAATTTTGGTATGTATGTTACATTTGAAGTTTAGGTGTTAAGAATGTATGTGCATAAGATTTCAGCGGTATGTATGTAACATTTGAAGTTTAGATGTTAGGAATGTATATGCATAAAATTAGGTGTTAGCTATGTGTATATATATACATAAGCATTGAGCATTGAGTGGTATCTATTACAATCTTTCTATTTATATATATAAGCATAGAGTGTTAGCTTTGTATAAAAATAGGTTTATGCGAGATTATAGTTAGTTTTAGGGTTTAGGGTTGAACTAGGATTGGATGGTTTAGTGTTTTTTTTTGCTTGAGTCATTCAATTTTAGATTTAATTAGTTTTGTTAGTTTTGCGTTGAATGAAGTTTAATTAAGATTTGATTTTAAGTAGCTTTTTTAGTTTATGTAACTATTCTATCTAATATTAAAGGTTTCAAAGTGCTCAATAATGTTTCTTTGAAATAATTGAGTTGTGGCTTAGGAGCATAGGAGAGTTGTTGCATATGTTATGAGATAATTGAAGCCGCATGAAGAAAATCACCTGAACATTTTAATTTGCAATTGGTAACTGTTGCATTTGTATTGAAAAATTGGAAGATAGTATTGGTATAAAATGAGATGTGAGGTTTATACGAATCTTTGAAACTTAAATTAACCTTCACTTTGAAGGAATTGAACTTAAAAAAGAATCGAAGGTTCCAGTTGATAAAAAATTATGATCTCAATATTATATTTTAGCCTGATAAAATTAATGTGGTTGTTAATGCATTTAAATATTAAGTTCAGTAGTGTGACAATTTGTATAGAATTTTTATGATCCTTTACAAGAGAGGATTAAAAACGCTTAAAAGTTAGATGATGATATACGAAATTAATTTATCAAATACAGTCTGAAAGATGAGTTGAATCACATGTAGATTATCATGATATTTTGACTTGTGGTACTTGAATTTAGGTCTTTACTAATGGTGATGTGAGGAGAGAAATATGGACATATCATAATCTCGAACATTTAGCTATTAAAGGATGCCTTTATTTAACTTATTCAACCTATTTTGACCATAGGTATTACCAAATGAGCCAACATGATCCATTTAGAATCTATACGGTCTCAATTAGATGTAATACAATTAATTGATCTAATAGGCTTGAACCAAGACTCACGGAACTTGATTAAAAATTTAGTGACTCGAGCTATTATTAATTTGTTGATTGCATTGTGATTAATACAATTAACAATTCAAAACATCCAATTGAAGTCTGCCCGACACTTAATTAACTATTAAAAAAATCTAATTCAGCTTAACACTTAAGAATTTCATGGTATGTATGTAAAAACCCATTAAAAATATCCAAAAGTCAAAATTTGATTAGACTTCGTTCAAGTCATTCTAAGCAAAAATCTTGCATAAAATATTGTACACATATTTTTATGATCTCCTAGTCAAACCTTTTAAATGAATATATCCATTAACTTTTTTGTTTGATTTCGCTATGTATGTCATACTTTTTCAGTTTTTTATTTTTGTTTTAGACAGTTACGATATCTTTCCGGTTTAGATTTTGCACATTCCTCCTTTTACCTGTGTATATTGTTGCTAATTATTTTTTATGTTAGTCCTGCTACAGATAGCCACAAGTTGTGCCTGGTGATTGGCTACCTTAGCGAGTGAATGTAAGTAAAAAAATAATATATTCATATTTATATTAACTCTTAATGTTTAAAATGACAATTAATAATTGACTTTTACTATGTAGGAGCAGTACGAGCAGCTTCGGGAGAGACTTGCCCTTCCAAACCCCGAACACTGTCAGCAGTAATGGTAGTCAGTCTATCACTGCGCAGTCTAAGTTAGAACTATGGACGCAGGCAGCGGAGAAGAAGAAGGTCGAGATCTCTTGTGCTTCTGTGGGTGGCATGAGCTCGTCACACCCGAGTACTGCGAAACTTATCATGCAGGTTGTTGGCATGACTGAGGAGGTTCAACATCTACGTTAAGGTCAATAGAGAATTTAGTGGAGTATAGCACGTCTGACGGAGATTATAGAAGATTGTTGAGGTAAGCGAACAGTGATTGTTGTAGTCGAGGAGGATTATGAGTTTTTATGTAATTTTAATTTTAAAAATGTATGAACTTTATATTAATCGGAGTGTAGATGTAAACTTTTAATAAATTAAGCTTATGACAATATCTCCTTTCCTAGAATTGACATTTTTAAGAGTTTTGATCTAAGATATAGTTGGATATAATTTGCTTTCATGTTGAGTGAATGTTGTGTGCAGGTTGTGGAAATGTAAGTGATTCTTAAATTTTTTTTTTTTTGTTTGAGTTTTGTGTCGGATTTGCATCCAATAATCCAATGTGTTGTCCATCAAACCAGGTCCGACACAAATCCGACAGTAATTAGACGATATTATTCATCGCTTGACGTTTTCAGATGTAATATTTGACAAACGTGTAGACCAAACAAGTATGATGCTATGACAATGCAAATATTGATGCCAATAATTTGTGTTGGGATATTTCGACGCAAAATTGACGGAATTAACATTACCAGCCTTGAATTATCTTCGGGAAAAAGCGGATGTAAATCTGACGCAAATCCGACTGTAATCCCCAAATATCGCGGGATTTACGTTCGATTTCCGTTTGATTTGACCGACGCAAATGAGTTGAATTCCTAAAGTGAAGAAACCCTACTCGAGCAGCCTATGGAGGAGGAAGAAGCGTGTTGTGCCTTGGAGGTGAGTGGCGCACACATCCTGCGTGAAAGTGGAGAAGGAAAATTTCTCTGCGTGTGGGGAAAAAGCTTTGTGCGGGAGGAAACCGAATCAACTAATGGAGGTAAATGCTAGTGTTTTATTTCTATTAAATAAAAAATTGGTAATGAAAATGTGAGGTTCAACATAAATCATGAATAGATAGCTGATAAATCCTTGGGATTTGAGGAAGAAGACAAAACTTTGAAGTAAAAAAAGGGCAGTGTTTTAATTATAAATTCTTACCTTGTTAAATTACTATCAATTATTAAATATTAATTTATGAAATTTATGAGTTTTATTTAGATGTGCTGATTGAAATATTTGGAGATATTGTATGGAAATTATGTGATCGAGGAGTAATATAAAGAGATTAAAAAGTGCAACAACTGTTAATTAAAAAATAAGAAGGTGAAATTCAAGGGAAAGAGAGACATTCAAGTGTGTAGGAGAACAATTGCTTTCTTGTTTGTATTAAATTAATGATTTATTTAAAAATAACTTGCATTATTATCTTAAAATAACAAGTTTTTCTTATTATATGAATATTGGAACTTATAGAATAAAAAAGAAGAATTCAAAGGAAAGATAAGCATATTCAAGGGTCCATATGAGTGATTGCTTTTATTTGTAATTAATGATTTAGTCAAAAGTAACTTGCATTATTGACTTAAAAATATATGTTTTTCTTATTATACTCATTATGAAAGTTAAAGAACTTTGAAATGAAAATAAGTGAAATGGAAAAGGATAAATAGTTGTTCAATGATTTTAAATGAATATTATAAAAGAAGATGAAATATAAAGGATAAAGTTAATCAGGATTTACCCCTTTATGATATTAGTTGGGGGTGTTATTGTACCCATTCATGAAAAAAAAAATGAAAATGATAAGTGTACATTTGGGAGTAAAATTTTGAGGGTATTTATGGATACAAACTTTTGAGGGTACCTACGGTTACAACCTTTTTAAAATACTTCCTGGCACGATCGTGATCATGATATGACTTCCATAAAAAGTTAAAAAAAAAAAAGAAGTAAATACTTAGATTGGAACATGAAGGGTTAATTTAAAATGAAAGTTTACAGTGCGATTAATTAATGAACCACATTTCTTTGGGGCATTCATGCATAGCATTTGTATATTAATTTAATGCGTAACGAAATTGTAATTGCTCCTTGAGTGGTGGTAAACTTACTGTTGAAAAGAATTGTTTCTTTCAGGCAAAAGCCTAGATTAATATGACTTCTAAGAGGAAGTTTGTTTATAGGAGGACTACTCATACTAGGTATTAGGTTGTTTGTCATGGTTCAAGTTTTATATATTGTATATTTCTGAATAATGTTGTATTTTTGGTTGAATTGCGGTACTGTTTTACATTTAGAATATGTTTTTAATTTGATTACTATCTAGTGTACTTTATTTTTTTAGTGGTTTTTTTATTATGGAAGTTATGATGATTTATTGTATCAAATTAAAATAAAGATTAATATCAACTGACCCCAATTCCTGACATGGATAATTCTAAGCTATTAGGACAAATCGTGACACAAAACTCAAACATAAATATATTAAATGTCAACCCAGTTTATCAACAAAAAAAGATAGGGATTGAGATTGATTTTGCTATATCCCGGTTGAACTAAGTGCTAGTGAGTCAGCACATAATATGTGCTAAAAGAGTCGACACATAATATACATGTTAATACATGTGTTGCGCATAAAACAAAAAATCAAATTAGATTTAACTAATTGGATTGTCTTGCTTACAATTCAAAGTTATAAGATTGGCAATATAGGTCTCCTTGCAAATAAAGTGTGGCCGCAAGACCCATTAGTTGGTTGACTCTAATATGAGTCAAACATCCCACATGCAAGCAAGCCTAAAGACAATATATAACCCCGACCCTCAAGGCAACTTGTTAATAAATTAATAAGATATATATTTCAAAGCAAGTTAAGCATAAACATCAGCTACAAATCAAAAACCCAAATGGCATATAATGGGCATTTCAACGGATGTAAACCTCCATCCCAATTAAAAGGCCAACATAAAACTAATAAACGCATCAAATTAAACCAAATATACAATCACTTCTATAATACAAAGCCGTGTGTCTGAGCACCAAGCCTTTCACGCTTTCAAAGTTGTATGTCCCGCTTATGACCCTTCCCGTGGATAAGGTCCCATCCCATTCAATTTGGGTTGGTACAAAGCAAATAACTCATTAAATCAAAAGTCAGATCTTCTAATTAATATAAGCCTTGAACCAACCAAAAATCAGACCAACTTCAATGCTAGAAAGCCCATCAGAAAATATCAAATCAACCAATTAGAACTGCAAACAAAAAATCCAATATATCTCTAAGAAATGCTTCTTTAAGTCACGTTAAAACTAATAAAGAAGTTATAATCATGTCATGCAATTGAAATTTTGTTGCTCACGCTTAGTATCTTAGGGTTGCAAATGATCATATTGTGTGTCCCTGAGCTATAGAGCGAAAACCAATACAATTAGCTTTTGGGCATTAAAGGAGTTAATGTTATCTTTGAAGCATGCCGCCGCCATAAATTTATACCACAATCTGCTAAGTATCCTTGATAAGAGGCAAAATTAAATTGCTAGTCAGTATACCCAAAAATTACGGCTTAAAACCTTTTTAGTTGGCAGACTGGATTCATTGGTATACTCAATATAATGGAACTACCACCATCTCCTTGTCCATTCTCAAAAAATAAATTCAATTATAAATATTAAAATCTAATCTCAGAGGTGAGTTTAAGCAACCTCCTTAATTGAGAGTGCTCTCTTCGGAGCTAGATGGGTAATTAACTATATGAGTTTAAGCCCGAAGAAAATCTCAACCCAAGATCTAAGAAACTTTGACAGAGCATAGAGAAAAAAAATCTAATTAAAATAAGCCCAACTTATCTTGACAAAACTACCCCAAAGTTTCTCTCACGTATGTTGAGGAGCATTCAGAATACAATGATGGATTCCTAAGCAATCAGTAGTATCGTTTACGAGTTTTCTGATATCTTTTTCATCACTTCCTCACATAATGTCAGCCATTTGTAAGGTTTAACTAATGTACATGAAGATATTCACTAAACATGGACAAGTAACTATGCCTACTATATGACTTTTATTAATGTGAGCATGAGGTACATGGAGCTAAAACCTAAAGATAAATCAATGGCATGTTTAAATTAAAAAAAAACTTTAAAAATTTAATGTAAAAAAAGAAAAGCATATAAATTTAAAATTTTGAAGCACATTGAGGCATACACTGATAAATAAAAATTTCTAAAAAATTTTGGCATCAATACAATTTTCAATGCGTTTGACAATCATATTTCAAAAACCTATTTCCAATTCCTTGGATTCTTCTCACTTCTCATTTCTTCCTTATAAATATGCATTAACAGATGCAAAAGAATTCCACACAATTTGTTATTGAAAATATTTTGGATAATGAGATTATATCCAATATTGATGATGGAATTTAAAGATATATTGTGCATTAATGTACCATAATGATTCATAGATTATTCTACATCCCACATAAATTTTAAGCATAGGTAAGCTTAATGAAATATCAAATTTAAAATTGGTTGGAATTGCATCAATCGAAGCCAAGTACAATTATCGAGATTGGAGTGTTTAAATTCAACAAAAATTGCAGGTTTATTTAGTGTATTTATTTTATTTTAAATTATAAATATCAATTTTAGATATTTTGGACATTCCTATGACGATCCCTATAACAAACATAAAATTTATGTTATCTAATATTTGTGATGATTTGGTTCGATTATGAAACATAAAATTTCTGATAGATTGTGTCAACATGACTAGCACTACTTGGAAGAAACAATGTGGCACAAGTTTTGAGGGCCATAATTAAATATCTTCATCAGCTATTAATAATTGATAACTTCTTCATTTTCTTATTAAATAGGCTTCGTTGATGGGTTAGTGTCGAACTTTGAAGTTGATTGGATGGATGTTAATGTCAAGTTAATGTACCTTAGTTGAATCATCATGGATTTTTTTGCCGATTTGTTGTCAGGTGGATTGTTGTTTAGGTTGTTCTATGGTTTTTATATCCCCAGTTACATCCATTTATTGTTCCTTTTATCAGAGGAGTTTATTATGACTGCTGCTTTTTATAATTTTAGCTTGCTACAAGTCCATATTTGCAGCTTTAACTCTTTCGCAGTGATAACTAAGGATTTAGTTCAGTAGAGATCTGCTTGAAGTGATATTTTCAAAAAANTCACTTCTCATTTCTTCCTTATAAATATGCATTAACAGATGCAAAAGAATTCCACACAATTTGTTATTGAAAATATTTTGGATAATGAGATTATATCCAATATTGATGATGGAATTTAAAGATATATTGTGCATTAATGTACCATAATGATTCATAGATTATTCTACATCCCACATAAATTTTAAGCATAGGTAAGCTTAATGAAATATCAAATTTAAAATTGGTTGGAATTGCATCAATCGAAGCCAAGTACAATTATCGAGATTGGAGTGTTTAAATTCAACAAAAATTGCAGGTTTATTTAGTGTATTTATTTTATTTTAAATTATAAATATCAATTTTAGATATTTTGGACATTCCTATGACGATCCCTATAACAAACATAAAATTTATGTTATCTAATATTTGTGATGATTTGGTTCGATTATGAAACATAAAATTTCTGATAAATTGTGTCAACATGACTAGCACTACTTGGAAGAAACAATGTGGCACAAGTTTTGAGGGCCATAATTAAATATCTTCATCAGCTATTAATAATTGATAACTTCTTCATTTTCTTATTAAATAGGATTCGTTGATGGGTTAGTGTCGAACTTTGAAGTTGATTGGATGGATGTTAATGTCAAGTTAATGTACCTTAGTTGAATCATCATGGACTTTTTTGCCGATTTGTTGTCAGGTGGATTGTTGTTCAAGTTGTTCTATGGTTTTTATATCCCCAGTTACAGCCATTTATTGTTCCTTTTATCAGAGGAGTTTATTATGACTGCTGTTTTTTATAATTTTAGCTTGCTACAAGTCCATATTTGCAGCTTTAACTCTTCCGCAGTGATAACTAAGGATTTAGTTCAGTAGAGATCTGCTTGAAGTGATATTTTCAAAAAGTTTAGGCCATTTTTACTGCTACGTCATCAGTTTCATATAATTAGAGATATTTTTTTTATGATGTTTTAGTTGTTATTATAGATGATTTGTCATTATAAATAGAGGTTCCTGAATGAAGCATTGGCTTTTGATACAATAAAATTTCTT
>JXCR01136449.1:0-17668 GCA_002079205.1 Phalaenopsis hybrid cultivar | reverse complement strand
TTTTTATTTATTAGGATTTACATTTGTGTGAAGCAATCAGCACAAATAACCTTGAAGATGTGATGATTTAAGTCATGACAAACGACTACCTCGGAGTTCTAAGACGAGTTTATGGCTTATATTAAATATGGTTGTACAAAGGCCTAAAAGATGTGTTTGAGGATTTATGTTGCATTTAGCAAACAACCTTGAATTCCTATGGCTTTGTTGGGTTGTACAAAGGCCTAAAAATATGTTTGAGGATTTATGTTGCACTAGGAAAACAACCTCGATATCCTATGACTTTGTTGTTTTAAAGCTAAGGAAGGATATGATAGTGTAGATCCTCTTGCCGTTGAAGATGGCAGAGCTGCCCACCATGTATGCTCCTAGCTCCTCGTTGTATCAGAGTTCAGATTTTCTAGGTCATTTGGTTATAATGTCAAATCAGGTGACCCTATAGTTAAAGTTCTTTAAATTTTATTATGGGTGTATTAAAGTTGATTAAAGCGACACCGGTCAAGATCCCACGGTTCCATCGTCCCGACACCACTATTTTCTATTGGAATCACTTAGTTCAAATGAATTCACTAAACTCAACTTAATGAATTCCGAATTTCATTTAGATCGTGGAAAACCTCGTTAGCAACCGTAGGTTACCTCCTCCGAGGGTTCCGGATCTTCCAATAGAGACGTTTTAATTTAGTTGAAGTTGTATTTTTTTGTGATGTTTATGATTAAGTTTTGAGTTATCTTATATTTTTGAAATGTTGTGAGGAATTTTTGTTTGAAATTTTGTTTTTGGTTTTGGTTTTGTTTTTTTTTTTAACATGAAGTGTTTTTTATGCAGTAAGTATGGTACAAGCATAAAAGAAAAGCAGTAGAAAAGTACAAGAAAGACTGTAAAATGCTGTAAATTGTAAAAGTGTACCTCAAAAAGTAGTAGAAAAGTACAAGAAAGACCGTAAAACTCAGTAAACTATAAAAATGTACCTGACGAGTCTTCACACAAGAAAGACTGTAAAATGCTGTAAACTGTAAAAGTGTACCTGACGAGTCTTCTCGTTCTTATAAGAAAGACTATAAAACGCTGTAAACTGTAAAAGTGTACCTGGCGAGTCTTCTTGTTCCAACACCTGAAACTCAAAATGCATGTCAGAGCATTTATGTATATAGAGCTGGAAAAGTAAAGTTTAANTTCAATTTGAAAATTATGTGGGTGACGACCCTTTAGGAGACAGATTAGTGCTATTAAGAACACTTAGCCAAATTTTAGTCGTAATTGGACTTGTGGTGTTTTAAGAGAGTTTGATTATGTTAATTATTCTAATCCTCTTTTAACAAGTGGATTTCAAGTTAAGTTTACCACTAAGTCCTTAAGACCTAAATGAATGTATTCAGTGTGTGTATTGATTTTGAAAAGATTTAAAAACTTTAAGTGATCATTATTAAGATCATTTAAACATCGTTTTGATTATCAAAGAAGGGTGNCTAAACAATTTTATTTTGTATTTTTTTGATTTTTATTTGATTTTTTAGAATTATTTTGGTGAAAATTCTATTTTTAAGTCTTAAAAATCATTTTAAGGTTTAAAAATAGATATCCTTATTTTTAGACCTTGGAAAACTATTCTAATGATTTCTAAGTGTTTAGGAAATAATTTGGAACATTTTCATGAGCATAATATTTTATGATTTTTTATTATTTTTTTAATTATTAAAAATAATTAAAAATAACCTAAAAATCAAGTTTTTATTTTAAATAGATTTTAATTTTTATTAAATCCCCTCAGAAAACTCAAAAAACTAAGTTTGATAATTTTTTGAGTTATATTTTGATTTTTTAAAAATCACAGAGAACTCAAAAAACTAAGTTTCATAATTTTTGGAGTTATATTTTAATTTTTAAAAATCATGTAAGTTTCAAATTTGATGGTCACATTTAAAAATCAATTAAAAATATTAAATGATCTCCAAATGACTTGAAATTTTTATGGTGATTTCTCTGACTCATGAGCCACAGTGGAGAACAAAAATCAAGTGATTTTAGTCTCTGTGTGCTTCAAATTAAAATGTTTTAAACAAACTAAGGTTTGCTCAAAACAGTGATGTTTTGATTCTTAAAAATTATGAAAATATTTTCTAAGACTACTCTGGCCATAGAGAACTTACATAAAGTCTTGTAGAATTTTCTAAGTCACATACAATTTTCTATAATTATTTGAATAGAAAATGCATAAAAATTTAGAAAATTAATATCTCTGTCTAGAGTTCTCTTATGTCTTTGAAAAAACATTCAAATTGTGCACCTAGACAGAGACTACAACATATAAAAATTTGGGGTCAAGATGATAATCCAATATGAATGGAGAATTGAAAAATCCCTAACACTAATTGATTTTTATAAAATTAAATATGCATCAAATTAATATGAAAATAACTTAACATGATTCTCCTCTATTACTGAGCAAGAGGGTATTTTTATTTTATTTTTGTGAATTTTCTACACAAAGATATGGATTTTTTATTGGAGGGTATTTTTATTTTATTTTTATAAATTTTCTATGCAAAGATATGGATTTTTGAAGTTTATAATAATTTATACATCAAATTAATGTGAAAATAATTCCACATGAATCTCCTCTATTCACTGAGCAAGTTTTATGCATCAAATTAATGTGAAAATATATCCACATGGTTTTCCTCTGTTCACTGAGCAAGAATTATGCATCAAATTAATGTGAAAACAATTCCACATGGTTCTCCTCTATTCACTGAGCAAGGAAGTATTTTTATTTTATTTTTATGAATTTTCTATGCAAAGATATGATTTTTTGAAGTTTAGGGGTATTTTCTGAATTTATTAAATACCCCTATTTATTTATTCAAACCGCGGGCTGACTGGATCATCAGATCAGTCGAACAACCACGCGGCGTGCTCCTATTTGATGCCGCCTTCTGAGTCAGCTACGACGCGTCCCGTCGTATCATTCCAGAGAATCATCCGGCTTGATCCCCGCCGTCCATTCAATACACGCGAGAATGGACGACATCCGTTCATCGTCCCCGATGGCCTTAACCGAGAACTGTCCAACTTAAAACCTTAATATCTTTCTTGTTTCTTAATGGACTTTAACGATTTTTTTTTATTAGTCTTGAAGAGACGAACACATCTATATGGTAAACATACTATGAAATCCAGCCATAATAAATGGAGAGCTCGCGAAGGCTCGGGAGAGTGAGTGAGGTTATACCTTTGCTCCGAGAAATTTGCCCTCAATCAGAGATTCTTCACACCTTCGTTGGGTCCCAAAGAGCTTAGGGATGAAGCCTCTGACTCTGGTGTAAGGCCTATGTATGATTTCAACCACAACCGATTTTGAGTGTTGGTTGAGAGCAATGGTAGAGGCTATTTCAGAGGGGGAATTGGTGGGGGTTTGGCTTCCTTCACTGTTATGAAGGTGTAGAGCCAATTTATTTGAATTTTGGTACTGTGTAGGTTAGGATTGAAGTTTGTCCTTATTTCGGGCAGGAATTCAAACTCAAAATTGGATTTCTGTGGTGGAATTGAGAGAGGGAAATGAATTGTAATGTGCTAAGGAACTCTTAGAGAAGCTCTCTGAGGAGTTTGGGAGGTCTTGGCGAAAAAGTTTTCTTACTTCCCTATTCATGGTCGTGAGGGACATTTTATAGAAATTAGCCAAGGGAAAGCTTGGCTGGCCAATTGAGGGGTTAGCCTCACTGCTTAGGTGTTAAGCAGAGGAGCTCTCAGCTCAATTTGGGCTGAGGTGGCTTCTTGGCATGAATTTGGGTATTGTCCATGTGACGCTCACGATTTTGGGCTTTAGCTTGGGTTAAAGTGGTTAACCAAGGGTTGGGTCATGGTTAAAGCTTATATCTTTAGCTTGGGTTAAAGTGATTAACCAAGGGTTGGGTCATGGTTAAAGCTTATAATGAGCAGTAAAAATGGCCTAAGATCAAATTGATTATTGTGTTTGGTCACAAATGACCTCACAAAGGATTTCAACAAAAATTGGATGCCAATTTGAGGTTTAGGGCATTCAATTATTGAGATTTGGAGTGTTAACCAATATTGGGGCTAATTTAGGTTTTTGTCAAAGATGGTCAAATTGACCAAATTGGACCAAGGTATAGTTGGACAAAATGAAATTGAGTCAAAGATGGTCAAATTGACCAAATTGGACCATGATGTAGTTGGACAAAATGAAATTGGGATTAATTTGAATTTATTGGGATTTTTTTTGGGAATGTTTGGATTTTTTTGGGCCATGGAGGGGCATTTTGGTAATTTGGCCATTTTTGGAAATTTTTGTCAGTTTTGGCAAATTTGGATGTATTCAAAGTGTTTGGAATAAGTTTTGATCAGTTTTGGGTATTTTGGCAAAATTTAAGAATTTTGGCCAAATTTGGGTCCCAAGGGCAGTTAGGTAATTTGGAGGTGCCTAGGGGCAAAAGGCCAAGTTGGGCATTTCAAGTGCAATTGGGTAGAGAACCATTTTGAATGAGTCATGGACCAATGAAATCTCCATTTTGGGTCCCCATATATTGGTCTTAGCCAGAGTATTGTGAGGGTATGGTGAGGGTATTGTGAGGGTTTTGTGAGGGTTTTGTGAGGGTATTGTGTACCTTAGCTCCAAACCAACACCCAGGGTCAATCCTAAGGTCAAGTAGCCCTATAGGAACTCTCCTTGAGTTCCCTCATAATGATCTTACCTACTAAGTGCTAGAGGTTAGGACCAATATGTGGAACTTCAAGTTGAGTAAAGAGAAGAGTTTTGAGTTTCTAATGGTGAGGGTACCTTTTCTAGTTTTCTAAGACTAGTCAGTAGGAAAGTCCTATGGCTAGACCTAGGCTACTAAAGAAATTTCTAGACCTCAACCAAAAGTGAGGTCAACATTGCATGATATACATGGGAAAAGAAGATAAAATGTTTTTAACTAAAGTAAGTCTTCCACCCTGTGAAACATAAGCATTGGTCAGCAGGAGATCTATTTTGAGAATTTTGAAATAACTTCATCAAATTGAGTTTGCCTTTTCCTCCCCTTGATTAATTGAACCCCAAGATACAGAAGAGAGCATGCAACAGATTTAAATCCAGTATAATCTTTGATCCAATTCTTGGTAGCTGTTGTGATGTTTTAACTAAAAATAAGTTGACATTTGTTGTGATTCGGTGAGAGACCAGATAATTATTAAAAAGGATTTAATAGTTTAGACACATTCTTTACTGCAGGCTTGGAAGCATTAGAAAACAAAATGATATCATTTGAATAGCATAAATGGCTGATGGAGAAGTGAGCTTTGTTGGCAAACCTAAGGTACTCCTATTCAGAAATGTGATGATTGAGAAGCTTAGAGAGATAGTCCATAGTCAATATGAAAATATAAGGGGAGAGGGGGTCTCCTTGTTTGATGCCTCTAGAAGCTTGCTTTGGTCCATGAGTATGGCCATTCACCAGGATTGTGTAGTAGTTATTATGAAGCCATATTTGGATCACATGACAGAAAGAATCATTGAATCCTCTAGCTTTAAGAACTTCTAAGATAAAATTTTAGTTAATAGTGTCACAGGCCTTTGAAACATCAAGCTTGTACATGATATTTCCCACTCTACAGGGCTTGTCAATATCTAAAAGAAGCTCTTAAGTAAGTAAGACATTATCAGTTATTTGTCTCCCTGCAACAAAAGCAGATTGGTTAGGAGCAATTAACAAAGGTAGGTGGGGTTTTAATCTATAAACCAGCAGCTTGCTAATGAGCTTTGACAACACAGTTCTAAGAGAGATAGGCCTGAAATGATCCCAGCTAGATTTCTAATCACCCTTAGGAATTAAAGTAATGGTAGATATAACAAAATACTAAGGCATATCAGCCCTCCTGAAGAAAGTTTGGACAACCTCCACAATCTCCCCTTTCACAATAGGCCAAGCATTCTTATAAAAAGTGGAAGTAAAACCATCAGCTCTAGTATTATTGTCACCATCAATGGAACATAACGCTTGCCAAATTTCATCTTTAAAAGGAATACAGGTAAGATCCAAACTGTTAATATGAGTAAATTTGTCATTAAGAATGCTTGAATTGAAATATTGAATGTTTGGAATAGTAGGGAGGGACGAAAGAGCCTGAAAGTGATTGATGGCATTTAAAAGAATTTGATCAGTATCTTGAATCCAATAGCCATTGCTATCTTTATTCTTCAAGATTGTATTTGATTGTCTCATGTGTTTGATACAAGCATGATAGAATTTAGTATTTCTGTCCCCATCCACAATTTTTTTCAAAGCAGCCTTCTGTTTGTAAAATTGTTCTTCCCAGTGAATAGCCCTAAGCAAGTTGCCATTAGCTGTGACAAGTGCTTTTTAATCTAAGGTACCTAACTGAAGCTCCAATTCTACTACCTTAACAACTTGTTCAACCTCCTCAACCTTAGATGTCAAATTGCCAAAACAATTCCAATTTCATGATTTTAAGTGCTTAGCCACAGACTTCTAAATTTGCCACAGTCTGATCCATGGAGAAAGGGACATATCAGGAAGCCAAACAGATTGAAGAAATGGAAGAAAATTAGGATGTTCCACCCAAAAATTGAAGAATCTAAATCTGAGAATGGGGGAGGATTGAGTAGGGGAAATAGATTTCAGCAATGGTCTATGATCTGAACAAGTGTAAGGAAGATGTGAAATAGAAGTGTGGAAGTTTGTCTGAAACCAAGCATGCTTAACTAGAAACCTGTCAATTCTTTCATGAAGCTTTCCTCTCTTCCATGTATCAAGTGGTTCCTCATGGGGTAGTTAATATAGATCAATGTTTTTGATGTTATCAGTGAAAGTCAGCATCTGATTTAAATCAATAGGTTTTCCTTCCCATTTTTCATTCAGTCTAGCCACACTGTTAAAATCCCCACCAATAATCCAAGGCCCCTTTACTGAAGGTTTGATCTGATGAATTTGCTGCCACAAAACTACTTTATCTCATGTTGAACTGCCTGCATATACAAAAGTAGCAACAGTAAGAAGAAAATCCCACTGCAAAGAAACATGTAGGAGCTGAGGATGGTTGTCCAAGAACTGTAGATTGACCTCCTTTCTATAGAAAAGCCAAATTTTATTGTTGGAATTATTCAGAAAAGAGAATTGAGGAAACTTCTCAATGATTATGTTGTGGGTGTTATGAACCAAATGTTCCAAAATGAAAAAGCAAAACAACTGATGTTTCTTAACTAAGTTTTTAATCCTGATCAGGGAATTGGATCAAAAATCCCCCTGATAATCCAACACAAAAGTTTAATCATAGTTGATATAAGAAGGTCCCCAAGTTTGCCTTCCCAAACTAGTATCCCAGCTTTCCAGGCCCAGTGTAAGCAAAAAGGGATGGCTGAAATAATATCTATAAGGATAAATTGATAGTGAATTGATATTATGAAAGGTTTAGAGAGGAAGAGGTTATGAGTATAAATTGGTAGGATTAGGATGTCAGGAGAGTGGTGGAGGTTGGAAAAAGGATTGAGTGAAGATATGGAAAAGAAGTGGGTAGAGGAATAAGGAAATTCCCTCATAACACTCTGAGGGTTATAAGAAACCAAAAATTTAATAGAATCAGCAAACCAAGTTTTGTAATTATTAATAAAAAATTTCAGTCAAGTTAAAGGCTGGGAATGGGCAGAGCCCTAAAAGAGACAATAAAAGAAGATAATCATTTGGAGGGGAAAGATGAAGTGAGGGCTGAGATCTAGATCTTGTTCTTCCTCTAGAAGCAGGAGGAGAAGACCCAGCCTTCCCCTTTCCTCCAGTAACCATAGATGTAGCACAAATTTGTAATCTCTGCACTTCAGTGGCTTTTTTTTTTCCTCTTGGATGTGTGGACCTACCATTCTTCCTCCAAAAGGTGTGTTAGTTCAGCAACTCTTCCTTCATCAGGAGCCATTGATACATGAGTCTCATTCAAAGAAGCCATTGATTTCCTCCATTTGCTCCACCGGTGAGCAGGTTGAAGGAGTAATGATAGTTACAATATTGAGTTCTTCTCTTAAAACTCTGGGGGAGGAAGAAGAGGGAACATTGGAAGTAAATGGAGCAATAGAACTTTGGGAGTTATCCAATGAACCACCTCCAATATCCTCCAATAGTGTTGCCTCAGGCACAGGGGAAGATGGCTTCTTAATAGCCTCCTTTTCTCTATTAGGAGGGGATCTTTTAGAGGGTGGTGCAATCTATAACACCTATCCCTAGTGTGGAAAAACATTTTACAATGCTGACAATAATAAGGCTTTTGCTCAAGTATAACTTCTTGCCAAAACCCTTCCTTATCAGATCCAATCCAAATTCTTTTCACTTCAGGCAAGGTGATGTCCCTTTCTATGAGGATTCTAGCCAAAGAATGTCTTTCTTTGTTATATGTAGGGGCATCAAACTTTAAAGGCCTACCCAAAGCACAACCAATGTTGAACAAAGCATTCAAATTGAAAAATGGGAGGGGGAGACTAGGTAATTTGAACCAAAGGGGAACCAAAGGTGCCTCTTTACTTGGGTCAAATCTAGGTGTCCATTTCAGTATCTTTATGGTGGTTCTTGCAATAAGTAATGATTGCTTGGCAAAGACTCTAGCATAGACCTCTTCAACAGTCAATTGTATAAGTAAGTGTCTACCATCAAGCAAACCCAACTTCCAAGCTCTAATAAATTTCAGAGAATTAAAATAGTTCCTAACAAGTTCCATCTAAGGATGACCCAGCTGGAGTTTGCCCACAAGAGTAAGTTTAACTCCCTCATTCAATGAGATAATTTTTTGTGGTGAAAAATTGATGGTCGGTTCTCCTTCTTTACATCCTAAAGGATGAATACAAGGGAAATCCCCCTTACCAGCAACAGTATCATGAAATGCCTGGGAAAATATTAATAAATCCATGTCTTTAAGAACATCAGTAGAATGGCCAACTACCCCAGCATAGGTGGCCTTGGTCCATTGAATATTAGTCTCAATGTCAATGGAAGAATCCATGGAAAGGAGCAAACTAGAAAACTTTGAACAGCACCTGACTCCTCCTTCAACAAAGCCCCCAAAAAGACCACAATGCTTCCAACTTAACAAAAACCAGAATTAAAAACCAAGTGAAAAACTAGAGAGGAGCACAGTCCCAGAGCTCAAAACAAACCATGAAGCGGGCCACCAAAAAGCAACAGAAAAAATAAAAGTTCCATTGCTTTTGTTTATGATTGAAAGTGCCCCTATTTGCCACTATGTAATTTTCGCCCCTACAAAGGAAAATATGAACGAACTCTATCGATTTATTATCGATGAAGATGGAAATTGGGAGATCAGATTTAATGAAAATGTAAGTTTTTCTTCATCATTATTGAATATTACACCTAAGGCTTGTCATTTTCTTATTGCATCAAAATTACTTCCTACCATAAAAATCAGAAAGGTGACGAAGGAGAGTGTTATTTTAATTTATTTTATTCAAAATGGAAAACCTTATAATGTTGGTGCAATAATTGTGAAATCAATTTTGGGTTTAATCATTAATGGATCTACTACTAGACTAGGACATCCATCTATTATTTTCCTACTGTGTAGTCAATCACAAGTGTCGTATGAAAGTTAGGAAAAATTAATTATTCCTTGGAAGCCTATGGACCCAGAAGTTTATTGCAACTGCATAGGAATGGATGATAATGATATGAATATACTGATGGATCAATCATCCTAGAATTCATCACCTATTCAGTTTACTTCAGCTCGAATGCACTTCTGAAGAGGATCTAGAAGATAGAGAAAGAGGTACAAAATCACATGAATTCAATTGGGAATATTTTTGAAATGCTGGATCATCTGGATTGGAGGATGAAAAAATATTTTGAACATACTGGACATATTGAAGATGGTTTGGTGCGTATGCTCAAGAAACATGCTTGGATTGAGAAAGATTCAATGGATGAATTTTTTTATCGACCTTTATACAACTTGTATGTGCACTACCAATCTATGGGAGACATCCAAGAGTAAAAGAGCTACAAAGATGTTTGAAATTACTTTATGCACGAATGCTTATTTAGTATTGCTTAATTATGTTATGGTGTTATGTTGAATTGCATTTACTTTCACTGTTGGACTTTAATTGTGTTTGTTGTTGAGTTTTTTTTATACTTAGATTTCAGTGTTAGGATGATTGTTTTGCTTGGGACATTGAATTAGATTTTGTTGGCTTGAAAACTGTCAGTTTGTAATAATGCAGATTTTATATATAAAAGTGAGTTTTGTGTTGTTTGTGAAAGTTTTATGTTAGGAAATTATTTTATTATGAATATAAGTGTTTATTTGAGGTAGTTAGAGGTTGGCGTAATGTAGTACAAAGCAGATTTCTACAGAAAAATGAAATATGAAAAATTTTGGAGTTGGCGCCTCAGGGCCAAATTCCCAAAAACCCCCAAATGGGTTAAAAGATGCAAAATTGCCCGCAAAACTCCATTTATACTGCTCGAGTCATCTTTTACCTCTAAACCACAACTTATGGCTTAACATTGTGTGGATTTAAGAAAATTTCAAGGGCTAAAATTCTTAGATTTCATCTTTTCTTGGTAAGAGCTTCACTTTAACTAATGATCACCTCTTCATAAAAGGTAAGCATGTTGAGTTTTCTAGAGAAACGATCAATGAATTTTATGAATTAAGGAATGTATTCCATTGTGAATATGCTGCATTCATGATGAGTGACTCATCACTGGATGAATTAATTGACTTGTTGACTCTTTAAAGGGGAGAATGAAAAATTAAGAGCAATAAGAAAGTTAATTTCTCCACTTCCATGATGATTTTTCAATCAAAGGTATGACATTACTTCATCTCTGCAAAATTTCTTCCAACAAATCATCTGAGAGAAGTAACAAAGGAAAAAGCTATGCTAAATTTCTGCTACAAATGAAGGTAATAGATGTTGGTGCTCTTATAGTACATAATGCTCAAAGTATAGTCAGGAGTGCTACAACTAGTAGTTTGGGATAACGTGCCCTAATTTTCACTTTATGTGAATAATCAAGAGTAGAGTTCCACAGAAATGAAGAAAATTTGTAGCCATAGAAGCTAATTGGGAGACATACAGCCCAAAGAGTTGAATCATTTGCTGAATCCAAGAGTGGAGGAAGTGATAGACCTTCAAAATGTGCTGCAAGGCCATCTACTTCCAGCTCTGCTTCACTTGAGAACATCACGAAGTACCTTATGATTCAACAAATGGATATTATGAATATGCGAAATGAAATTGGAGGAATTGAAGCTAGGAAAACATATAATGATGAATATAAGCAGAGAAGAGTTCAACGTGATACATCATATCAGGAGGCTATGACTAGATATTTATGGGATGATTATAATGTGGAATTTCTAACTTGCACCAGCTTTACTCCTTATATGCCAGATCAAGAAGACGAAGAAGAAGAAGAAGAAGAAGAATAAGAAGAAGAAGAAGAAGAAGAAGAAGAAGAAGAAGAAGAGGATGAGGAGGAAGAGGATGAAGACTGTTATTTTAGGAGTTTGTTATATTTGTTTGTTAATTTGATTGTTTATTATTTATTTTCTTTAAAACGGTTGTAGTAAAAACTTTAATTTTAATATTGTACTGTGGACTATAATAGAAGTTGTAGATTTTAATTTTTCTTCTTTTTTAGTTAATTTTACTTTCTCTTTAGGTTTTTAATTCTTAGCAAATTCTTTAAAATGTATTGTGTTTTGTTTAATGCTTTAAACCTGTATTTTTCTTAAAGCTAGCACCTACAGTATACCAGAGCCCAGTTTCATATTCAGAAATCCTCTACAGGTTAGCTTTTTTTATACATTTATTATTTTCTTTCACCTAAAAAAAATTTTGTGGATTGAAATATTTTAATTACTTTAAAACTTAAGTTTGGGGGAAAAAGTTTCTTTTAAAAAGAAGTAAACTAAATTTTATTTGTCCTCAATTAACATTATTTTTAAACTTTATTTAACATGACCTTAGATATGAGGGATTAACTTTAAATAACTATATTTATGTTTGTAAATATTATGGTAAATTTAGGTTAATTTTTTAATAATTAAGGTCAATTCTAAAATTAAAGTTATTTGGTATGATAGAATAAGACTATGTTTTTCTATTTAAAGTAAAGGAAATTGTATTTTTGAAGTATTAAGAATTTTAAAGTTTCATGTATGAAGAAAAGAATGAGACTTTATGAAAATCATCAAAACTAATATGAAGTTATAAAGTGAAGAAAGGTGAAAATTTTTAAATTTAAGAAGATGATAGTGAAGTTCAAAATTATTAAAGGCTATCCAGATATAGTAATCCTCACTTGAAAAAAAAGGGAAATAAAAGGATTGAAAAGATCCTAAAAAGAAAATAAAAAGGGGGGGGGGGGNGGGGGGGGGGGGATTGAAAACATCCTAAAAAGAAAGGAAAAAGAAAAAAAGAATGTGAGAAGAAGCTTGAGGAAATGACTAATAAAAAATTGGCTCACTTAAGTCAACTTGAGGAAAAGGCTTTATTATATTTTCTAAACTTGTATTTAAGTATTAACACCCTTACTGGTAAAGTTTTCATGAAGTTCTTTTTTCATATGGATGTTCTATGTATCCTTAATATAACAAATTACAATTCTTCTTGAAATGAATAGAGATTCAAAAAACCTAGATTTGATTACTAAATATTCTTATACTTATAGTTTTAATCTACGTTATTAATTTTTTTTTAAATTTACTATTTTATTTATTAAACTAAAGTGTAGAAGTTTATGAGTTAATCTCTATCCTAGGTCATATGTTTATGTAGTAAAAGTGTCACTTGAGGACAAGTAACATTTTTGTTTGGGGGATTTTTATTCACCAAAATAATGTGTTATTTTATGTATATATTTTATGCATAATTTTGGTGATATTGCAAGAATGATATTTTCATGTTTTTATTGCAGGTATATCAATTTTAGGCATTTGGAGCAAAAATAGCAAAAAGGACAAAATTTGGAACCAAAATAGTAAATTTTGCCAATTTATAGAGAGCTAGTGCCTGAAGCGCTAGATTTGGCACCCGAAGCGCCATTTTATAGAGAGGCAGCACCTAAAGTTCCGGAATGCCAGAACCCAAAATAATACGAATTTAAGCAACTTGGCGCCTGAAGTGCCAGAATCAGCACCTGAGGCGCTAGAGACGACACTTGATGAATTAAGGCAGTTCTGGACTAGTTTTGCATGAATTTTGAAGGGTCCAATTGTTTTAAATGCCCTATGGAGTGATTTAATGCATTTAGATACTTTGGAAGGCTTTTTAATTAAGGGATATGTATCTCAAATCATTGGACATGTCTTTTGGAATTTAAAAGGTTTGACTTTTGGAGAGAGTTTTGGATGGAAAATTGAATTATTGTTAGAGGGAGACAACATCTAATAAAAGAGAGGGAAGTCTAGTGCATAAGGGAGGCATGTAAGGTATTGGAAGAAGAGTTTTTTGTCGTGAAGAGAGAAAGTCAAGTAAGAGAGAGAGTCAAGGACTTGGAGTTTTCCTTTAAGGATTGTAAGAGGAGAGGGAAAGTGAGAGATTTTTTTTTTCATTACACTTCCAAAAGAGAATAAAGAGTCCTTGTACAGAGGTAAAGTGCTTATTGAGAACTTCTAAGGATTTTCTTGGGAAGGATTGCAAGACAAGTTGTGACTTTTATTTCTTTATTTTGTAAACTTGTTTTATATATGAAATCCATATTTTGTCATATCTTTCTCATGAATTTTGAGTAGTCTTCTTTATACTTCTCCCTCTTCAGAGATATGGTTTTGTGAAAAAATGATTTTGTTTTATAAGGTTTTAAATGTCAAACATTTGTGATGATTTGAACTTCGATCTTCATGTACTTTTCGATCTGCCCAATTGAAATGCTAAAATGTGTTGAGAAACATATGATACGATAAGGTTATGATCTCTACAACATGGTGAGAGTCTCATCCAATTTCATGGGTGAGGATGTTATCCATGGGGTTGAGTGTAAAAAATAGGGAAATATATTTTGTTGGATGTAGAATTGGAGATGTTAAGGTGACAGATTAAAATCTCCAATTTGGTCCAGTTGATTGAAAAATAATGCGAGATTATTAGACATCGGGTGGGAAAGAAGTGGTAGCTTTGGAGTGAGAGTCGATATCGTCCCAACCTAACCATGAAATTAGGGACCAAACTTTGGATTGTCAATGTTCTTTATGCAATTAAAACAGGGTAAAGAANGGTGACAGATTAAAATCTCCAAATTGGTCCAGTTGATTGGAAAATAATGCAAGATTGTTAGCCCTCAGGTGGGGGAGAAGTGGTAGCTTTGGAGTGAGAGCCGATATCTTCCCAACCTAACCATGAAATTAGGGACCAAACTTTGGATTGTCAATGTTCTTTATGCAATTGAAAGAGGGTAAAGAATATGATTGCTCCTAATTGGCACAATACAATTATATATATATATATATATATATATATATATATATATATATAATGATTTTAATTTTTTCACAATCCATATACTCAATGTAAAGGGGAAAGATGCTTTCTTGAGTTTGAGCACTTTTTCATAGAAACTTTATTTAGTTTTCATAAGTTTACTTTTGAAGTTTAGAAATTAGTTTTGTTAACTTAGTTCTTTTCACTGCATTTTATTTAGTATACACTCAATTACTTTAGAATTGAACTTTGTTCTACGTTTTGAGGTTGAATTGTAGTTTACATTATAGTGATAAGATTTTTTTTTCATAAGAATTACCAACTTACCTGTGGGATTGATACCAAGGACTCCTTTAGAGCTCTTTAAAGATTTTAAGAGATAAAATTATTTTTACTAATGTTATTTTTATTTGGATGTGAATTGCATATTTATTATTAGCACTATCGTTTGTGTGCTTTGTAAAATTGAAAAATATTTACAAAAACAATACACAACAAATCCGTGCATCAGTCCTCTAAACCATTAGCCCTAGACTAGGGTTTGGCTAAAACAAGCACATGGAGGAGCAAAAGTGGAGTTTCCCTTGGTCTCATGGCTCATGAAGGGTAATTTCATGATTGGCATCCTATTGAACCCAAATTTTACCTAAATACCTAATATTAGCTTTTTGCCCCCAAACTTTCTCAAAACTACCAAATTACCCTTGAAGCCCTAAACTTTAAAAAATTACCAAATTTTATCCAAAAATCAATTCAAACTATCCAAATTGCCTAAAACATCCCAAAAATTTCAAAATTCTCAAAATAACCCTAACTTTGCCAAAATTGGCAAAATGCCCTTCTTGGCCCAAATTTCTCGAAAACCTCCAAAATCATTTCAAACACCCCTGAAATCAATCTTGACCACTCATGAAGTCCAATTTGACCAATTTCACCAATTTTGACAAAAATCTCAATATTGCCTTTTAAGGCCCAATTACCCAATTCACCTACAATTTCCACCAAATTGATCCAAAATTTTCCCAATTTCAATTCTAAACTCAAATTCATCATTAATTAAAACCAAATTGAAGCTTAATTGAACACAATTACAAACCTGAATTTAAAGCCCAACCAAACTACCCATTTGACCATATACCCAATTTCCCTAAATTCAACCCCCTAACTTATTCAATTTCCCCAATTTTGAATTTCAAATCCCTTTTGAAATTCCTTTACATCAAATTGAACTTTGAATTGGCCGTAGCTCAAAAATTTCTAGCCAATTGATATCCAAAACTCTTCTTTACAAACCCTTCGACCAATTTGAATCATTAATTGTGTCTAACCTAAACCATAGCCCAATCCAAACCCAAGTCTAACTCAAATGCCCCAAAATTGGTCATGAGTCAAATTCCACTAATTTAAACTGCCAAATAAATTAAAAATCACTCAATTCCTTTTCCAAACTTCTCATGAAGATAATTCAAGCCAATTTGATCAATCAATTGAGCCAAAATCAAAGTCTAGCCAAGCCCAAATTCAAATCCAAGTCCATGAAATGATTTTGATCCCAAGCTTTCAATTGAACCAAACCCATTCAAATTGGACAAGCCATGGTTACCACAGTCAGCCTTTTGACCCTAAATACCAGGCTAGACCCACCTAGCCCACCCTACATGAGCCATGGAACAAAGGTCCCTTGATTTAGGGGGATCATATCCCATATTTGGTTAAACGCAAGATATCTTTGCCACCAGCAATCAAACTTATGTGATAATCATCAAAAACCTCCTCATGGCTCCCTTGATCCCTCTAGTCACTAGCCTTGGCTTAACCGATGGTCTAGTGGCCAGAAAACACGAAAACGGTGAGCCACCCATAGCTTTAAACTCAAAATTTGAACTCACAGAGTTGGCTCACTCTAATTGGTCACTTGCACCTTTCTTCCTTTCACATAAGCAACACATTGCACTCACTGGCCAGCCATGGCATCCACTCCTTCGCCCTCTATTTGAACACCACCTTCCATGACCATTTATAGAGACCACCAATTTTCTTGAGGAAACTCTGCCAAATTGTTTCTAGAGCTCCTCTAAGACTTCTTAAGATCAATCCCACCATTTTCATTGACTGAATCCCTCTGCTTAAGCTCAATTTTTAGTTCAAAATCCAGGGTTGTTATGTCAGTCAATCAAAACTCAAAAAAACCTCAAATTAATCCATCTCTAAGCTTCCTCAAGCAAAACGAGGAGGCTTGCCATCAAAACCCCTCCGTGCCAAGCACTCAAACCTAGCTCTTGAACTAGGCCGCATCACCTTTTCATTGAACTCATACCTTTATTCAACCTTCTAGGAGATTCATCAGACTCTATTGAAGCTTCCACAAGCATTTGATTGAGGCCTCCCCTCTCCGACAAAGGTATAAACCACAAACCCTAATTTTTTGCTATATTTCACCAATAGTGAAAAAAAGTTTAATTTCATGAGCATGTAACCATATAGATGTGTTTGTCTAGAGTAGACGAAGGTGTAGGAACAAAAGCCATGTGATTTGATAGAGTATCAATAGAGATTAAAAGGTTTTAGTGTGGATGGTTCTCGGGTTAGGACGAATAGGAACAATGACGGAGAGTCGCTCGATCGCAGGTGTATCGGTGGGATGGTTGAGATCGCGCCAAATGGAAGGATGAAACATAAAACACGGGCCATGTGGTAGCTGACTCAGATGGCGGAGAGACGAGTGTGAGTTCGGAGCGCCGTAAGATGACCTGGCGGCTGACTTGGATAAGTAGGAAATTCAAAGATTTTTTATTTAAATTAATTCCAAAAATTATAAAATCCATAACTTTGTGTAAAAGTTCATAAAAATATAATAGAAACACCTTGTTACTCTGTGAACAAAGGATAATATTTTAGAATAAAAATAAAATTTTTTTGATGTGGCTCTCATTTTTAATGAATTAAATATCCTCTAAATTATTTAAATTCTAATTAAATAAATAATAATCACCATGACTTATAATTTTAGGGGTTGATTCATCATGTTAATAGGGATGTTCTCTAATTTTTCTAAGGTCAGAGAGCAACTCTAGCTTTGAGACCCTAATTTTCAAGCCTACTTGCCCATTTTTTGCTTAAAATATATTTATAAATTAATATAAATCATAAAATTATGGCATTAATTTTGGTAGGTTTCCCCTTATCAGAGGATCCTAGGAAAAATATAAAATGGATTTAAC
>JXCR01136444.1:380010-401632 GCA_002079205.1 Phalaenopsis hybrid cultivar | reverse complement strand
TAAGCTGATCTTTTCCTTAAAAAATGGCTTAAATCTCATACTAGATAAGGAAAGGCCTGCTCAGTGAGGTGTCATAAAGCATGATTTTCACTTTGGTCAAGTAGATGTAAATTATGAAGGTCCCCTGATGGACATTGTCAGCTAGTGGGAAAAAGAATGATTACAATCTCTACTAAATATTGGAGCTGAAGATGATTCCTCGATGAAGAGGAAAAAGATGATCATTCAACAATACCCAATGGAAAGGACCAGTCATCTAAAGTCCCTAATAACTGCACTGACGGGGGATTTAGTAGGTGCTAATGAGGATAGAGTGCCTGATGCACCACTTGGAAGAACACAACGTCGCGAAGCCAACCGATGCAAACATAGAACCTTTCTACAAGAGGAAAGAAGACAACAGAGAGAAGCAGCTAGATTACTAGTCCTCTCATAAACATAATAATCAATACAACCAACGGCCGCCTTAAGAAGGAGCACCTCGAACAAGGGATAAAAGAATATCCCTGTTAGAGCGACAGAAAGTTGTGTATTCCTTCAAGGATGAAGCTGTACCTAAAATATTCAAGAGTCTGATGGAGAAGCCAGAATTCAAACTACCAGATCCGAAGAAGCCCAAAGAGGTGGATATGAATAATGAACCAAATTATTGCCCATACCATCAGTTGCTTGGGCACACTATAGAAAAATGCTTCGTCTTTAAAGACTAGCTCGAGAGGAACCTCAAGGAAGAGAATATAACGATCCCGTAGGAGTATCTGAGAGAGCCTGAAAAAGGTTCCATAAACATGATGTTGGCAGAGCTAATCTCCCCAATCGATCTGTATACTGGAACAGATGGATGAACTTGGGATGAACTCAAGAGGGTCCTTAATCAAATACAGGATTCATCAAAATAAGCTTCTACGAATATCGAAGAATGATGGAATGAGGTCTGGAAAAGATCATCCAAGAAGCAACTGAACAAGATCCAATCTACATCAAAGCAAGCCTCTATTCAGAGTTCGCAACATACCAAGCCTGAGATGAAGATTTTTTCAGAAGATCCATCATCGTCAAGAACAATAAATAAGAAGAAGAAAAGTGTCACTGCAAAGATTGATAGCACAGGGGGGTAGGATAGGGGCTGCCTCTACTAGATTGGTTGTCTTGGATTCGGGGAAGAAAATCCTTGAACCCCTGACTTTGTATGATCATCTTCTTGTCCCTCTAGGGTCTTATGAATATAATGATTGTGGTTTCGGCAACGTTTTAACTATTTGTAGTGATAACGTAACTGATTATGACCAATCTAGCTTCCATCTCGATCCCAAAAATGATCCTCAAATAGTACTCGAGTCTAATGAACTTGTTGTCAAGTCCAAAGAAGACATCAATAATATCGCTTACGACAACACCGATAACAAAGAGCCAACTCTCGAGCATCACGTTGCACCGCTTTCCATTAACTTAGATCTCTCCAACAAAGAGGAAAAGACACCAGAATATTCCACAATGATATCTCAAGAAGAAGAAATCACGGAAGTTAACATAAGAAGCGGAAAAGTGTTACCACTAAGAACAGCTCCAACAGACAAAGGAAAACAGATAATGAATGGAGAAAAGATACCCCCACCTCCACAAGTGGAAGAACCACATGATCAAGATTAAGTCGGTGGATTATACAATGCAGACTAAAACGTGCTAGCTCATCTTAGGAAGTTGCCAGCCCGATTAAGCATCTATGACGCTCTGATCCTATCAAAGGAAATGAGAGAGTCTCTAGTTATGTATTTGCTTGACCCAAAAATTTGCTTAGCTCAGTTAGCCAACACATCCTCAGATGAAGTTTGCTTGTTGAAAGAATAGCCTGGGGTAACTTTCACAGATGAAGACTTGCTGCTTGGTACCGCCGACCACAACCGTCCACTCTACATCTCCGTCAACATCAGCAGATTTGTGTTATCCAGAGTTTTAGTGGATCCTGGAGCATCTGTTAGCCTGATGAGCCTATGGACATTGGATTATTTGGATATTGAAGCTCAAGAGCTTACGACCGATAAGATGATCTTAAGAGGATTCAATCAAAAAGGAGAAAGAGCCGTCGAATCAATTACATTACTTATGAAGGTTAGAGATCTTGTAACAACCGTTAAATTTCATATTATCGACGCTGAGACCTCTTTTAATGCTCTATTGGCTTGATTGTGGATTCATGAGCACAATATGATTCCATCATCTCAACACCAGTGTATCAAGTGCCGCAAAGATGGTCAAGAAAATTGCATCAAGGGAGACCTACAACCATTTTCAGTGCATGAAGGGGGTCGACCGTGGATTCATGAGCACAATATGGTTCCATCATCCCTACACCAGTGCATCAAATATCACAAAGATGGTCAAGAAAATTGCATCAAGGGAGATCTACAACCATTTTCAGTGCATGAAGTTGCTATCCATGAAGATGCTGCCTACTACGAACCTCCAAAGAAAATTTTCTTCTCTCGTGAAGTTATCACAAACAAAGATGAAGATTCAGAAGAATTACAAAAAGGAGGCCATTCAACCCCGCTTCAGCAATCTTCCACTACTCCTTTACAACGAGATGGTGAAAGGCCTTTTAGTTCGCGCACCTGAGGTCTAGGCCGGGGACGTGGACAAGGAATGATCAATTTAATTGTTGAATGGACTATACCAACAATCAAAATTAATGAGGAAGACAGTTTTGAAGACAAGATAATAATAACAAGATGGAAAAGACCTCAGTACGATATATCCCTTGAAGATACAAAAAAGAATTAATATGAAACAATGTATGATCGGATAAATAACTATGTGAATGCTATGATCCTACTCTAATTCTCCCTCAAAAGGTCGAGAGTTTAGAGGTCAAGGAAGTCCGTAGTGTTGGTTCAAAGTCGATTNAGTTTAGAGGTCAAGGAAGTCCGTAGTGTTGGTTCAAAGTCGATTAAATTTTACTGCGCTTCTACCTCTACTGAGCTTGAAAAACATGTAAATTTGAATGTTGATTCTAATGAATTAATGGAATTGCCTTTTGGTTATTTCTCACCTTGTGTTCAAAAGTTAATTCAACAAGGACACTTACCCAAAAAAATGTCAAAAGATAAATTTCCACTTTTTGAAAAATTATGGAATGCTGAAAGTCAAACTACAAATTCAAAAGAGGGTCTCGGGACCAGTCGATGATTCTGAATTTTGCATGGTTTTTACTGATGAGTTAGAAGAGGATTGCCTCGATATAGAGGATTGCTCTACTGATCAACCGATAGAAGATGATCCACCAGAATTTGAGGAAGAAATTAAATCTACCATTGATGAATTGAAAGAGATTAACCTCGGGACTGAAAAATAACCCCGACCTACATTTATAAGTTCTCTAGTTAATGACGAAGAATCTGCAGAATTGATAAAACTATTAACATATTTTAAAGATTGTTTTGCATTGAGCTACGATGAAATGCCAGGGTTGTCAGCAGAGGTTGCAGTTCATAAACTCGGGGTGGACAAGAATATAACCCCAGTAAAACAAGCTCCCAGGAGAATGCGCCTCGAAATAGAACAACAAGTCATCACCTAAGTGAAGAAATTGATAGACGCCAACTTTATTAAAGAAGAACAATATCCCACATGGTTAGCCAACATTGTACCTGTTAAGAAGAAAAACAAACAGATCCGTTTTTGTGTTGACTTCAGAGATTTGAACAAGGCATGTCGAAAAAATGAGTTTCCACTACCCATACCAGACATGATGGTGGATATCTCTGCAACACGTGAAATTTTCTCCTTCATGGACGGATCTTTAAGATACAACCAACTCAGGATGGCTCCCAAGGATGCAGCACTTACAACCTTTAGAACACCGATTTGAATTTTCAGCTACGCAGTAATGTCATTCGGCCTGAAGAAGCTGGAGCAACATATCAGCGTGCAATGACAAAGATTTTTGACGACCTCATTCACAACCAATTAGAATGCTACGTGGATGATTTGGTTATCAAAAGTAAACAAAAAATAGACCATTTGTATGATTTGAGGATTGTGTTTGAACGGTTATGACGATATGACCTCAAAATGAATCCCTTAAAGTGCGCCTTTGGAGTTACCTCCAGGAAATTTCTAAAATTCGTTGTCTGTCATCAGGGAATCGAGATTGACTCGGATAAGATCAAAGCTGTCTTGGAGATGCCTCCCCCTAAAACCTTGAAACAATTACTTTCCTTCCAAGGGAAGTTGGCATATCTGAGACGCTTTCTTTCTAATCTCTCAGGAATATGTCAGTCCTTCTCGGCATTAATTAAAAAGAACGCCAAATTTATTTTAGAAGAGAAAAGCTAGCGGGCTTTTGAGGACGTTAAAAAATACTTAATGAAACCTCATGTCTTGGCAGCCCCTATCTCAGGGAAACGTTTGATATTTTATACTGCGGCCTTAGATGACTCTCTCGGAGCCCTCTTAGCCCAAGTCAATGATGACGGTAAAGAAAATGCACTCTACTACTTTCGTCTAATATTGACGGAGATAAGGTAACCAGCTATTGAAAAGCATTGTCTGGCGTTAATTTTTACCTCCCAAAAGCTTAGCCCAAAAGCTTAGACATTACATGCTTTCTCATAAGATTATCCTAATCTCAAAAGTTAAGCCATTGCAATATCTGATGACTCGACCAACACTCTTCGAAAGTTTAGCGAGGTGGTCGATGATTTTATTGCAATTTGATATAACTTTTATGCCTCTCCATGCTATCAAGGGATAGGTACTAGCAGACTTTCTCGCTGCACACCCAGTACCAGCTGGGTCCCCTCTCAACGACAAGTTACCAGACGAGCAAATACTACAAATGGAAATCTCTAGTGGACAACATTGGGAGATGTACTTCGATGGTGCCTCATCAACAAGAAAACGTAAATGATCAAGCACAGTTATACCAGGCAAAGCAGGGATTGGTATGATCTTTATCACGCCAGATAAGGGTATGTTGAGGTTCTCATACCACCTGACAGAGCCGTGCATCAACCATGAAGCAGAATACGAAGCTTTAATCACCGGATTGGAAATGGAAATCTCAATGGATATAACAAACATTGCCATCTATGGCGCTCCCAACTCGTCATTCAGCACGTCGCCGGACAATATAGAATTTTGAAACAAAGTAGTATAATACCATCAATACACGGTGAAGCTCCTGGAGCAGATTCTCAATGTGACTTTATACCGGATTCCTAGGGAAGATAATGCCCATGTCGACGCTCTAACAAAACTTGCTAAGGAAATGGCGTGTCCCCTGGAGGATTCCATTGAAGTCACAGTGCAAGGAAGACGAGTCTTGTCTCAGATCGACTTCAAAACTCTACACTAGCTTGGAAAAGAAGAAACAATAAATACAGTTGCACACATCAATGAAGATTGGTGCAAGCCATTAATAGAATATTTGCATATTGGAACGCTGCCAGAAGACAAGTCTAAGGGACACCACATCACAAGAAGGGCCATGTCTTACACCCTGGTGAGAAATGTTCTTTACAGAAGATCGTTCAACCAAATGTGGCTGTGGTGTTTGAGCAGAGCCGAAGCAAAAAATGTTGTTAAAGAGGTACATGCTAGATTGTGTGGCGCTCACCAGTCAAGGCTAAAAATGAAAATGAAGATCAAAAGACTCAAGTATTATTGGCCAGCAATGATTCCGATAGCATGGATACAACCAGAAAATGTCACTAATGTCAAGTGCATGGGGTGGTCTTACACCAGCCTCCGAATGTGCTACACCCAACTGTTGCCTCATGGTCATTCGAGTGTTGGGGGCACGGACTTAATTGGTCTGATAGACCCTCCATCTTCCAAAGGACACCAGTTTATACTTGCCGCTACAGATTACTTCTCCAAATAAGCAGAGGCAGTACCGTTACGTGAGGTTACGACACAACACTTCCTTCAATTTTTCAAAAGCCAGATAGTCTATAATTTCGAAGTACCGCGAAGAATAATGTTCGATAATGAGACAGCTTTCAGAAGCACAAAGATCAACATATTCATCAAAGGACGTGGAATAGACTAGAGATACACTACAATTTACTATCTCAGAGCAAATGGTCTGGCTGGGGCTTTCAACAAAACACTGGAACAGATTTTGAAGAAAACACTGGATGAAAACAAAAGAGATTGGCACAACAAACTAATTAGAAGCCTTGTTGGCCTACCAGATGAATTTCAAGACTCCCACTCAATGTACACCTCATATGCTCGTGTATGGGACCGAGGCCGTGCTACCGCTAGAAGTCCAGACACCATCTCTCAGAGTCCCTGTTGCCAACCAACTCACAACGGAAGAAAGCGCAAAACTCAGACTTGAAGAACTGGTGAGTCTCGAGGGAAAAAGACTAGAAGCACAACAACATTTGGAGCTTTACCAGGCAAAGATGGTACAAGCCCATGGCAAATTGGTCCGCCCAAGGACATTCAAAGTTCGTGACCTCGTACTTGTGCTCAAAAGGCCTATTCTTGCATGTCACAAAATAGGTGGAAAATTCGAGCCAACTTGGGAGGGACCATTTGCCATTGAAAAGGCTTATACAAGAAGAGCCTACCAGTTAGTGGATTTCCAGGGTGAAAGACCCATGTTACCAATAAACGAACGATATCCGAAAACCTATTACGTAACCAGACGCCGCTTGCCTCTGCTTGCCTTGAAACTTTGGAAACTTTGATTGTTTTAGGGTTATCTATGTGGCCAAATGTCTATGACCAGGTCCAAATTTTGTAATTAACCTCAATATGATGAAAATTTTGAAAAGAAAAATATTTGAAACTTTAAATTTTCTTCTTTCCACTTTTAATTCAATAAAACTCATACATAAAATTCTTCAAACCCAAAATAAACTAAAATTTACTTTAATAAATACTTTGTTTTGTTCTTGTTCATGACAAGTTTTGGCCCACTGATTTTTTTCCTATCATCTGCAAAAAAATGTCGGGACAACAGCTAATCTTTGCTTTTCATGATGGTTGGAACCTCGCATTAAATGAGGAGATGGCGCCGCGGGGTGGTACCATAGACTTCAACATGGATTTGAACCAGGTTGACGTGGACTACGAAGGTCCTCTAATGGACGTAGTCAGCTTCAAAGAGAAAGTGGGACTTCCTTCACTAATGAGAGTGACCACTAAAGGTAATGTATCACACAAGGGCAAGAATGTGATAACAGAGCGAGATCCGATGTAGGGGCCCAACCGTCTGCCCTCCATGGTAACTACACCTGCTGGAGGCTTAATAGCCGCCAATAACAAACAACTACCAAGTACTCCGCTTCATAGGACGCAACGCAGGAGCGCCGATCGCAAGAATCAGAGAGCTTTTCTATGACAAGAATGCAAACTTCAAAGAGAAAAAAATAACTTGCTCACCCCTATTCCTGAAGGGCACATTTAGGATCCAGACCTGAAAGAAACTTCTGCTAGCTTACCCACCACAGATGAAGAACCGAGGTTTGTGATAGAGTCAAGCACACTTTCAGTTTCAGATGTTTTGTGCAAGGGTTGCCCGACATGCAACGTTAAAAGACCGACCGGGACATCAGCTACGGGTGCGTTTGTAGAATGCCCGGATTGCAATGTTCTGCATCTACGGTGTTTCAGTACATTAGAAGAGTACACTTCAAGCACCAACGAGACTCAGACTTTGGATTTCGTGATGGATGAACCATATGTCCCGCTGGGGACAGATCAGTATGTACCGTGGAGCCCAGGGTCGTACATCCCATTAGAGACCGAGTCTCATATTCCAGATTGACCAGCACCAATTTGGGTTCCCGCCGATGCTCGAAGGAAGGAACGCCCGCGACAACTGCCATCCCCTAGTATGGTAGAATACTACAAGATAAGCAAAGTAAATAAAAGAGAATTCAAGTGTTATGAAGAAGTTCAAGGAAAGTTCGTCAACATATTGGAAGGCATGGAGCTGTACACCAGGGTTTTCTCCAAGACTGATGAAAAAAACATTTTGGAAGTTATCTTCAATTTAAGAGATAGAGACCGAGCAGGCCTTCTCATGGAAATGACATATTCCGAGCCAAATAAATGGATGAGAGGGAAGGGAAGAATCACCATCCAGTGTGGCTGTTGTTATAACTTCAAGAATGACAGAGGAATCCACCTGGGATCCTCAGGCACGATCAAGTGGATCCGCTACCACCAATGATAAAATGGATGATCTCAATTGACCCCAATTTCATTCCTAAAATCAAATTAACTTTTGATATGGCCAAGCTAAACTAAATCCAAGCTTAATTGGCCCATGATTTGAGCCCAATTTTGATTTAGATCAAAACCCCAATTTTGACGATATGACCTAATCTCACCAAGTTGAACCTATAGCCTAGTCAATTGACCCCAATTAATGTTGAAAAATCTTCATAACATTCCTGCACATCAAAATTGCAATTGGCCTCAATTAATGTTAAAAAATCTTTATAACATTCCTATACATCAAAATCAACCATCAGCAATTGGCCTCAATTAATGTTGTAAATCTTTATGAATTTTCTATACATCAAAATCAACCATCCATTTGCATGTTGAGCCTCAAATCTATTTGATTTTG
The DNA here is from genome assembly GCA_002079205.1 of Phalaenopsis hybrid cultivar. Lineage (NCBI taxonomy): Eukaryota > Viridiplantae > Streptophyta > Magnoliopsida > Asparagales > Orchidaceae > Phalaenopsis > Phalaenopsis hybrid cultivar. The sequence continues at coordinate 393,039 of JXCR01136444.1, read as the reverse complement.
GCCTAAATCCAAAATTCCCAAATTTAGCCCCAAATTGGCTAAGTCCGCAAATTTCACCCAATTGATTGCCTTAACCGCCAAATTGGCACAAAATTCATGTTGAAAAGTCTTCATAGGGTCCCTATTGACAATTTACAATAATCAATTTGGATTTAGCCCAAGGTTAACCCAAGCTAGACCCAAGCCTAGCCCAACATGACCAAATTGACTAAAATTTAAAATTCCCTCAAATTGACCCTTCAATTGAGCTCAAAACCACTTCCATTCTTCACCAAAGTTGTTCCTTATGATCATCTACACCAAATAAAACATTTATTTGGGCTAATTTTCCATTCTTCACCAAAGTTGTTCCTTGTGATCATCTACACCAAATGAAACAATAAATTGAGCCAATTGGGGCTAACCTAGCCCAAACCCAAGTTTTGGTCATTTGCACCCACTTGGACCCATACACTAAATATGCTAACCTAGCCCAAACCCAATTTTTGGTCATTTGCACCCACTTGGACCCATGCACTAAATGCGACCTAACCACCCTAAAGTTTTAACTCCACCACAGCCATTAGTTGGACCTAGTGACCAGTACAAACACCATGAAACCACCTAAATCAAGCCATCACAGCCATTAGTTGGACCTAGTGACCAGTCTAAACACCATGAAACCACCTAAATCAAGCCATATTAGTTGGACCTAGTGACCAGTCCAAACACCATGAAACCACCTAAATCAAGCCATGGACCAACGTTTTCCACCCACTTGGACCCATGCACTAAATGTGACCTAACCACCTTAAAGCCACCAAATTAACTCCCCCACAGCCATTATCCTTGTGGACCAGTCCAAACACCATGAAACCACCTAAATCAAGCCATGGACCAAAGGTCCCCAAATCAAGGGTTATTATTTCCAAAAATGCATGTGCTTAAGATATCCTTACCAAAATTAGGTATTATTATACTAAATTGATGTGACATATTCATTTGGGTTCCCTGAGCTCCTAGCCACCTCTCCCTGGCCGGCCGGCCAGCCTAGTGGTGGGAAAAGCTCAAACTTGAGAGCCACCCCCATGGCACCTCACCCAAATCAAACCTAGAGGCCAACTCAGCCAAACCAATTGACAGAGCTCCATTGCCCTCCACCTAAGCACCACAATGCACCCAAACTTATGCCCTGAGAGCCATCCCATGGACATTTTTATAAAAACTCACCTCCGCGGCCATGGGAGGTGTGCTGAAATTTCTTTAGAGAGGCCTCTCCAAACTTCCCCCAGAGCTTCCTTAAGATCCCCTCAGTGCATTCCAACCATTTTCTCCTACAAATTCCCATTGCCGAAGCTAAATTTTGAGCTTGGAACCTTATCGAAAACCACGACAAAGCCCATTACACCTCCACACTCCAACAAACTAAAATTAACTCTACTCACACCTTCAAAACTAAGAAAGAAGCCAAAGCCCCATAAAATCTCCCTTCTACAGAGCCTCTACCATAGCTATAGACCAACACCCAAATTTGGCCGTGATCAAATTCATACCTAGACCTTACACTAAGACCAAGTACTCAATCCCTAGTCTCCTTGGACCCCAAAAAACATGCCAAGACCCTCTGATTGAAGCATCACTTCTCAGAGCAAAGGTATAAAACCTTACATCCCGAGCCTATTTCGATTCTCCATTTAATTAGGCTTAATTTAATTGTATGATTACCATATGGATGTGTTTGTCTCACTTAGAAAAGACCATAGGATCAAACCCGAGGTGATTTGGTTGAGTCTATGATGTGATCTTAGAGTTTTAGTGTGGACGGTCACGAGATCAGTCTATTGGGGACGATGACGGGGAACCGTTTGATTGAGCATGTATTAAAAGGATGGAGGAGATCAAGCTGGACAGTGCTTCGAGACATATACAGCGGGCTGAGTCAGCGCTGAGGTGGTTGACAACGTCAAATAGAAGTGTGTCGCATGGAGCTTGGGAGCCGTCATAGGTTGAGGTGGCACGCGCGGTTTAAATAGATAAATAGGGCATTTTCCTATTTATTTAAATACTCATAACTTAGAAAATTCATAACTTTGTGTAGAAAAATCACAAAAATAAAATAAAAATACTCTCTTGCTCAGTGAATAGAGGAGAACAATATGAAATAAATTTCAAGTCCATTTGATGCATATTTTATTTTTAATTAAATAAACACTCTTTGACTTGAAATTTTGGTATGTTGTAGCCTCTATCAAAGGAAATATCCTCTAATTTTTTCAAAGTCAGAGGAAGTCCCTATACAGAGATCCGTATTTTTCAAGTTTTGCACATTATTTTCTTAAATTAACCATGGAAATTAGCATGTTGATTAGAAAATTCCAAGAAAATTTTGGAAGGTCCACAATGACTAGAGAAGCTTTTGAAAATAATTTCATGGTTCAAGTCATTTAAAATATACCTAATTTTTACAAACCTCAAATCATTAAGATAATTAATTTTGGAAAATATAAACATTTAAATGACCTGATTTTTGCACTACCATGGTTTATGATCCAGAGAACTCACCATGAAAATTTCAAAATATTTGTAGTACATTTGATAACTTAAGTTGATTTTTAAAGATAAACATCAATTTTGACATTTAAATGATTTTTTAAAAATCAAAATATAACTAAAAAATTTATAAAAACTTATTTTTTGAGTTTTCTGGGATCAGGGGTTATTTCTAAGAATAAAATAATATTTAAAATAAAATTTTGATTTTAGCCTTTTTTAAATATTTAAATAATTAAAAATCCCTAAAAATCACAAAAATAATAAAACTCATGGAAATGTTCAAAATTGTTTTCTAATCACTTAGGAATAATTATAATGTTTTTCTTGGTTGAATTTTAAAGATTAAAAATAATTTTTAAAAGCTAAAAATGAGTTTTCATTAAAATAATTCCAATAAATCAAATAAAAATCAGAAAAATATAAAATCTTCTCTTCTGAGTTCTGTGACCTTCGGGAGACTTTTCAAAAATAGAAAAGTTAATTTTCTCCATTTAAAATATTTAATATTTAATAAATACTCCAAAACTTAAAATAATTGTAATTATTTAAATAAAATTAAAAAAAAATCATAAAATTTGGTTTAAGCATACCTCGAGTAAAAAATTCAAGGGATTAGGATTTACCTAGATCAAGTTAGGAATTTTCTTTGAAAAATCCTATTTTTGCATGAAAATAATTATATAAATTAAATTAAATTTTGAAAAATCACATTTTCCCCTCTAATGTCTTAATTGACCCATGAATGAGGTAGGATAAAAATTCCAACATGAATCATGACTTAGGGGTATTAGAATAAAAAGATAAGTTAATAGATTTCTAAATTAGAAAAAATTGGAAGTTTATTAGAATAAAAAAAACCCAGAACTTAGGGGTATGAACTTTGAAGTCAATAATTAATCAATTAAATACCCCTATTTTGATCTTCAAATAAAATTCCGATCATGAATCATGACCACCTAAAGTTTGATCTTTTCAAAGAGACACTCACCTAGGTCTTAAGGGCTTAGTAGTGACTTAGGCTAAATCAAGTTTCATTTAAACAAGGATTTCACTCACCTAGGTCTTAAGGGCTTAGTAGTGACTTAGGCTAAATCAAGTTTCATTTAAATAATATTCAAATCTTGAATTATGACCACCTAAAGCTTAATCTTTTCAAAACTAATTAAGACACTCACCTGAAATCATGAATTATGACCACCTAAAGCTTAATCTTTTCAAAATTAATTAAGACACTCACCTAAAAATCATGAATTATGACCACCTAAAGCTTAATCTTTTCAAACCTAATTAAGACACTCACCTAAGTTGGCTTAGTAGTGACTTAGGCTAAATCAAGTTTCATTTAAATTACCCCTATTTTGATTTTCAAATAAAATTCAAATCATGAATTATAACCACCTAAAGCTTAACAAGACACTCACCTAGGTCTTAAGGGCTTAGTAGTGACTTAGGCTAAATCAAGTTTCATTTAAACAAGGATTTCACTCACCTAGGTCTTAAGGGCTTAGTAGTGACTTAGGCTAAATCAAGTTTCATTTAAATAATATTCAAATCTTGAATTATGACCACCTAAAGCTTAATCTTTTCAAAACTAATTAAGACACTCACCTGAAATCATGAATTATGACCACCTAAAGCTTAATCTTTTCAAAATTAATTAAGACACTCACCTAAAAATCATGAATTATGACCACCTAAAGCTTAATCTTTTCAAACCTAATTAAGACACTCACCTAAGTTATCACCATCACGTATAAGTCAATTTCATTTGCAATGACTAAGACACTCACCAAAATCTTAAGAGCTTACTAATGACTTAGGCTAAACAAAGTATCATTTAAATGGGATTTGAAAAGTAAATATCAATGAAAATTAAAACATCTTTCAAACACTATAAGCCTTAGAAAAGTAAATATCATTGAAAATTAGAACATCTTTCAAACACTACAAGCACAATTAGGATAAAAATTTGGCTAAGTGTTCCAACAACACTAACTTGCCTCTTTAAGGGTCTTCACCCACATAATTATTAAATTCAATCACAAGATTACCCTATTCTTAGGGATAATTGAGACATCAATGCTCACTGAGTAATAAGGGTATTTACATGATGACTTATTAAGCAACATAATAAGTTTAAAAGAACTCGAGATTCTCCACCAGGTAGCGAGTGAGTAGCACAGACCTGCTTCTTTCTCTAGATCTGTGCTTAACAAAATCATCTTTAATTAAACTCCTAAGGACCCACCAAGATATGACATATGGTTAGGAAAACTACCAAAACTTTACTTTTCCTGCTCTTTATAAACTGCGTTAACATGCATTTTAAGTTTCAGGTGGTGAAATGAGTAGACTCACCAGGTACACTTTTACAGTTTTCAACATTGTCTTTCTTGTACTTTCATATTGTACTTTTATACCTGTAAAATTTGCATGCTAAACAACGACACCACCCTGCACGAAAACTAAAACTATCAGAATAACCAAAACCAAAACCAAATCCAAAACCAAAATTAAAATCAACCAAGATAAAATTCACCCCCACAACATTCAAAATATAAAAAAACTCAAAATTTAACCACAAACATCACACAAAACTACAATTGCAATTAAATTAATACATCTCTATCGGATGATAAGGAATCTTCGGAGGAGGTAACCTACGGTTACTAACGAGGCTTCCCACGGTCTAAATGAAATTACGAAACTCATTAAGTTGAGTTTATTAAGTTCATTTGGACTAAGTGAATCCAATTGAAAATAGTGGTGCCAGAACGAGGGAATCGTGGGATACTAACCGGTGTCGCTCTAATCAACTTTAATATGCCCCCATAAAATTTAAAGAAGTTCAACCATAGAGCCACCTGATTTGACATTATAACTTAACACACTAGAAAACTCAAACTCATCGCAACAAGGAGCTTGGAGCTAGCATGGTGGCAGCACACCCATCTTCAACAGTAAAATCTGTCTTCCCCAGCTAAACCAATCTTCCTTCCTTAGACTTAAACAACAAAGCCATAGGGCTTCGAGGTTGCTTGCTTATGTAACGTAAATACTCATCTTATCTTTAGGCCTTTGTACAGCCCTGCTATACAATATAAGCCCTAACTCTTCTTAGGATTCTGAGGTTATCGTCTGTCACGATCTAAATCCTCACATCTTCCAGGCTATTTGTGTGATCATTTCACACAAATGTAAGCCCTAACAAATAAAATTGGTAGGATGAAACACTTAAATTTTTCTCCTCAAAACTGAAGCCAAACATTAGGATAGCTTAGGAAGTCACCAGTGTTCTCCTCTGAATCCATGACATCTCCTAGTTTTTCCTCCTTTGGACTCTACAATAAAATGTTCCAAATTTTAACCAATCCCCTTTCACACCTCTACGTCCAATCTCATTGAAGAGTCATACCCTTTGAAACTCCTTGAAGATAATGTTTCTAAATTTTTATCGAGAGTCTTCTTAGGTGACTTTGGTCATTTGAGATGTAATTAACTATAGAGGCCTGCCCTTATAGGAAGCATGTCTGAACCCAACTTAATATAAATTCTATTTAATTCTTTATATTAAATAGAGAAACTTGTCGGCAAATAGAAAGGTTTCCCAGACCAGATGGATGTCATACCTTTTTTTGGATTATTTGATCGACCCTCATCCTCAAGTCTTGTGTTTATCCTTTGGGATAGATACATGGTTTGAGGTATAGTGCTCTTTCATTTAAACTATGAAAAATTTGGGGTCAGCTTGATTTCGTATTTTTCTAAAACTCAATATATATGTAAATTAAAATGTCGTTCCAAAGCGGGCGATAAGATTTTTATTCCGGTGACCGACAGCTTCTTACGAGTAACCCCACCAACCTAAAATAGCGCCGACAGATAGGCACTGACTCCCTATTCCCTTATTTTCTCTATGGAATAGGTACAGAGGCCTTATTCCCATCTTTGTTTTTTGGGATAGGCACAGATGCCCTATTCTCATCTATACCCATGGGGTAGGCACATACGTCCTATTCCCATGTTTGCTCTGTGGGATAGGCATAGACGCCCTATTCCCATCATTACTCTTTGGGATAGGCACAAACACTCTATTCCCATCTTTGTTTATTGGGATAGGCAGAGATGCCCTATTCCCATAATTGTTCTTTGGTATAGGCACAAATGTCTTATTCCCATATATGTTTTTTGGGATAGGTACAAATGCCTTATTCCCACCTTCGTTATTCAGGATAGGCACAGAAGCCTTATTCCCCTCTTTGCTCTTCAGGATAGGCACAAACGCCCTATTCTTATCTTTGTTCTTCAAGATAGGCACAGACGCCCTATCCTCATCTATACCCTTGGGGCAGGCACAGACGCTCTATTCTCATATTTGCTCTGCGGGATAGGCACATACGCCCTATTCCCATCTTTACTCTTTGGGATAGGCACAGACGCCCAATTTCCATCTTTGTTCTTCGAGATAGGCACAGACATCCTATTCCCATAGATGTTCTTTGGAATAGGCACATATGCCTTATTCCCATCTTTGTTCTTCGGGATAGACGCAGATACCCTATTCCCATCTCTAATCTTGAGATAGGCACGAATGTCCTATTCCCATCGTTACCCTTCGGCATAGGCACAGACATTATATTCCCATCTTTAATCCCTAAGATAGGCATAGATGTCTTATTCCCATGTTCAAATTTTGAGGAAGAGGATACAAACATCCAATTCCGCATTGCTTTGAAGGGTTGAGGGAGCAAGCCCTTCGATTAATTCAAGGCATCCCGCTCCCATTCTCTGAGATCAGTTTAAGACCACTTTAAATGGAGTAAGGCATCTGATTCTCCTTCTAGGATCGATACCTGAATTTCAATTGCCATTTTGGGTCCAACACCTAAACCTTGATTCTTACCTTCTAATATTTCTGAAACCTGACAATTTGAAATCCACCTTTTAATCCTTAGTAAGAGTTCTGAACCCTCAATTTCACTCGAATATTTCACTTGCTAATTCCATAGCAGAAACAATTTTCACTCAAGTATACTCTTTTTCCTAGGTTTGTTGACTGAGAAATCTGTGTTGGTTTCATTGATCTCATCGGTCAACTCCAATACGTGCGGTGTGCTCTCCCTGCACACCACACCTATTCGGGATCGATTTGTTGACCTCATTTTTGGTTGAGGTCTTGTTTTTTCCCTTTAATAGCTTAGGGTCTAGCCATAGGACCCTATACACACTTATTAAATATTCTTGGAGGAATAGAAAAGGAACCCTCACCATTAGAAATTCCAAACTCTTCTTTACTAAACTTGAAGTTCCACGTGTTGGTCCTAACCTCTAGCACTTAGTAGGTGAGGTCAATATAGAAGAGCTCAAGGAGGATCCCCCTATAGGATGGTCAGACCTTAGGACTAACCTTGGAGGATATGGTTTTGGTGGGGCTAACTTGCACACACTACACTCTCTCACATACCCTAAACCTTATGACCCCTTGGTTAGTCTCTTGACTCCTTTTAGAAAGCTCATGTGGATGACCCTGTAACAATAATCTTTAGCTTAGGGGGTTAGAACCAGCACATTGAGAATCCAAAATGAGTCCTCATATGACACCTATTGGTTTACTATTGCTTCATGGCTTCTTGGCCCATTTTTGGCCCAAAAATCACCAAATTATCAAAATACCCCTACAACCATATTTTTTCTAAAATTACCCAAAATACCTAAATCTTTCTAAAAATCACCTCAAACCCCTCACTCAAACCTAAATTGACCAAAATTTACCAAAAGTACCAAATTTCCAAAATATCCTAAAAAATTGCCAAAATTACCAAAATGCCCTTCATGACCTAAAAATTCCAAAAACTTCCAAAAAATTCAAAAATCATCCCAAATATTCCCAATTTCAAAATTTTATCCTCTATTTAACCCAATTTGACCAAATTAGCCTAATTTGACCAAAAACCCCAATTTGACATTAAAGGCCCAAATGTCCCTAAATTTGCCCCAATCTCAGCCCAATCGACCCTGATATTGCCCAATATCAAGTCCAAATCAAACTTAAGCAACCCCAATCCTAATTTAAATAAAATTCAAGCCCAATTTGATCCAATTTCAAACCCAAATTCATTCAAATCCAAAAGGCCCAATTTTGATCATATGCCTAAATCCATCAAATTAGCCCATCAATTCAACTCAAAATCACTCGAAATTTTTCCAAATCCTTCTTGAAATCTTCATACACCAAACTCAACATTCAATTAGCCCAAATTTTATCCTAAAATCAATTTTTAATTCAAAAGTCCAAGCCGACCACATTTAATTTCAAAAGCCCTAGTTTAAAGCCTACATGACAATTGTTTGTCTTCATCATCCATTTGATTAAAATCATTCCTAAAGTCCTAATTTAAAAATCAAATCATTCCAAATCAAGTATCATGCCAAAATCCAGCAAAATATTTCATAAATTTGAAAATCCCTGCTCATGAAAGTTGTCGAAACCAAGGACAAGCCATGAAGCCACTCTCAAGCCATAGGCGAGCAATGAGAGTCGTGCCACATCACCATACTATTAGTGACAAGAGGCCAAGCCACTTTCAAATATCCTTAAGAATCTTTTAACTCTTCCCATGAATCACCTAAACCCCATAATTAGCTAAATCACTTTGATAGGGACCTTACTAATGCTTAAGCTGAACCATCTGATTTCCATCAGCATCCAAGCCAGCCTTAGAGGGTGAACCCAACCCAAATCCAAGAATTGACCCAATTTGAGCCAAAATATCCCTTCACACATCCTATTTTAATTCAACACATTTAGGCCTGACCAACCTCAATTGACTTCATCAAACCCAAGTCCTGACCTCCCTCTATGGGATGTTGACCTCTCCTTGGTCGGCTGACCACCTTGGCTGTCGGAAAAGCCACTCCAATGTGCTCCACCTAGGCTAAAGCTCAAAATTAAACCCATCCAAGCTTTCTCATCCCAATTGGATTTTTGTACCTTGTTGGCATCCACATAAGCAACTTAGGACACCCACCAATTGTCTCTGGTGGCCTCTCCTTCCCCCTCTATTTAAACCTACCCTCCATGGCCAAAGAGAGAGAGCTTGAATTTCCTTGGGGAGACTGTCAAATTGCTTCTAGAGCTTCTCTAAGACCTCTTGAGCTTAACCAAACCACCCTTAGTCACTCAAACCCACTGCTTGAGCTCAATTTTGGAGCTCAAATTCAAGGCCGAAACATGACACTTACCAAACCTCCACCAAATCCAAATTCATTGCACCCACACCATCCTCACAGTGAAAGAGGAAGATCCCCCACAAAAGCCCCATCACCAGAGCACCCTAAGGTGGACTTTGATCGGACCTCCAAATTGGCCTTAGTCGAACTTGGATCTAGGCGATTCACCACAGCTTGAGGCTCCATCCCTAGGCTCATGGGACCCTCACAAAGCTTCCACAAGCATCCAATTGAGGCTTCCCCTCTTGGACCAAGGTATTGAAACCTAACCCTAAACCGAGCTTCATTTGATTCTCCATGTGCATAGAGTTGATTTAAGGGTTGATTAACCATATGGATGTGTGTGTCTCATCAAAACGAGTCGATAAGAACAAACCTCAGTTAATTTAGTTGAGAATTGAGAGAGATATTAGGTTTAGAAAATGGACAGTTTGATGGTTTGACTCGTTGGTGATGATGACCACGAGCCTTCTGATCTAGTGTGTATCGTTTGGACAGTTCTGAACCCGTCGAACGGAGCTGTTGTTAGAAAAGGAGGAGTTGACATGGACTATAGTGCCCAATCCTGCGGAGACACGTGTCTCTTCGACTTGTACGAGGCTCACTAGGATAAGTAGATAAATAAGATTTTGTTTGAATTATTTAAATAGTCACATCTTTAAAAATCCATAACTTTTTGTAGAAAAATTACAAAAATAAATTAAAAACGCCCTCTTACTCTATGAACAGAGCAGAACAATACGGAAATATTTTCATGTCAATTTGAAGCATATTTTATTTTTAATTAATTAAATGGTTTTTTCCTTATTTTGATTCTCCTTTTGTGTGGAAATTTCACCATGACATGAAACCATGGGGCTTTTGATGTCCTTGTTGTTAGCATCTCCCGTGATTTTTCCAAGGTCAGGGGGCATCTTTAACTAGAGATATCCAACATTCAAGCTGATGGTACATATTTTGGTATTAAAATTATAATAATTAAAAAACTCATAAGAAAAATATAAAACTTATTTTGGTAGGTTCACTATGGTTAGTGGATCATAGGAAAAATAAAAACTTTGTTTAACTCTTTAAAATAACCCTAATTAACACTAACCCTAAAATTAAAAAGAAAATTAATTAGGAGTAATTATAAATGTAAATGACATGAAAATATTTCTCCACTATTACTTAATGTTAGAGAAACTCTCTATAACAATTTTAAGTCAATTGGAGTTAATTTGATCACTAAATTGAATTTTTAAGATAAAATGACATTTTTGATATTCAAATAATTATAATAATTAAAATACAACTCAAAAAATAACCAAATTGATTTTGGGAGTTTCTTATGACCATAGGAATCAAAGAAAAATAAAATTGGAATTAAAATAAACACTTCATTTTTAAGCTACTTTTGAGTATTTAAATAATTAGAATTAATTAAAAATCATAAAAAATCACAAAATTGTAAAAACACACTAAAATATCACATTTGGCCTCTTGATCAACTAGAAATAATTAAATTAATTTTTCTAATGTTCTAAGTCAAGATCTTAATTTTAAATGGCTTAAAAATGAATTTTTTCTAATTTTTTTTATTAAAATAATACTACTAATTAAAATATAAATAAAAAAAAATGAAATTTGTTTCTTTGGATTCCTTGGACTGAGAGAGATTTAATAAAATATAAAATATAATTTTTCACTCAAATATTATTTTAAATTTAATTAATGCTCAAAACAAACAAATAATTTTAATAAATAAATTAAATTTTTATAAATCATAATAATTGATCCAAGTGGTCCCTGACCTAGGTGAATCTCCAATAATTTTCTTAAGGATAGAAGTTTTATTTTGATCGAGTAATTAAATTTTCATTGAAATTCATTATTTTTGCATTAAAAATAATTATAAAAATTAAATAAATAAAAAAAACCATATTTTCTCCTGTAATGTTTTAATTAACCCATGAGTGAGGTAACATAAAATTTCTAAGTCATATGATTTTCATTTAATTAATTTTGGGGTGCTAAGGCCTTAGGGGCAGAAGTGTAATTTTGGAATTTAGAGCTTAATTAATATTTAGTCCTAATCTAGAGGGCAAATGGGTAATAAATGATTTTAAAATAACTTGTCTTGATGATTGAAACATAGAAAGGGATAAGTGGTAGAAACCAACCTTACTTTAAATTTCATAAAGAATAAATTTATAATTTTTCAAATTAATGAAATTTGGAAGAATATTTAAATAAAGTAATATTAAGGTGAGGGGTTTGATTTGGAAGAACATACTTCAATTATTTTGAACCCTAATTTATTGTCTTAATATAATTTATAATTCATGATTGAGAGCACAAATATTCAAAACCTTTTTTAAAATTTTTTTTACAAATCTACCCATTAAACTGTAAGGGCATAAGTAGTGAGCTAGGCTTAATCAAAATTTTATCTAATGAGGTTTAAAAAATAACTTATAATTAATTAAAAACCTTCCAAAACACTACAAACCCATTCTTTAAAATCATGTTAACCAAATTCTTTAAATAAGTCATGTCGCCCTCAAGGGATTCTTACAATTAAATGAATTGGAAGAATTAAGGAATGAGTCTTATGATAACGACAAAATTTATAAAGAAAAATTAAATTTATGGCATGATCGGAAGATTAACTAAAAACACTTGGAACCAGGATAAGAAGTTTTACTTTACAACACTAGGTTGAAATTATTTCCTGGGAAATTGAAGTCTCGTTGTTTAGGGTCATTTACTGTGACTCACGTTTATACTTACGGAGCTGTTGAAATTGAAGATCAGAAAACGGGAATAAGATTTAAAGTCAATGGACATAGATTAAAACTATATTATGAGGGTAAAAGACCAAATTTTAAAGAGGTTTTAATGATTAGTCAACCCGAATAACACCTGAATAGGTCGGGCTGACGACGTTAAACCAAATACTTTATGGGAGGCAACCTATATTTATCTTTACTTTATTCACGATTATAGTAGTTTTTATTTTAAATTATTGCTAGTTTTTGGTAGTATTAAGCTCTACTATTCTTATTTACCCTTGAAACATCTTAAAAATTGGATCCATGAAGAAAAATTGGAACGCATTCGGACCAGAGCGAAATTGTGAAAATTTTGCCTTGGGCGCCGACGGTGCCCTCGACGCCGCCGACGGCGCACTTGACGCCGCCAATGACAGGTTTTTCCGAGAGTCCAGACAAAATTAATACAGAAGCGCGCTGACGGCGCCCTCGAGGCCGCCGACGGCGAGATCGG